>JALPQI010010201.1:0-27646 GCA_025490895.1 Thaumatotibia leucotreta | reverse complement strand
TGTTTGCCTCTCTAACGCACGCACATATTGGCTAGAAAGAGTTTATAAAACGCGACCCTGACCATATTTAGAGTCTTTAATGTCATATAAAATTTCCTGGATTCGGCTTGGTTTCAGAGATAATCAACCTTTTTTCGAAGTAACTCGTTATTTAACTTCTTTTGGATTACAATGCTAGTGTTCTATACAAAAATACGAATAGACTTGACGAAATAACCTCTATCTAAAAAAACAATTGAAATAAATAATTTAAACAAATTGTTGTTATGATAAAAAGTACTGGAAATGTTAAAAAGTATTAAAATCTGACTAAAAAAAAAAGCAAAAAAAAATTTTTTTTTGTGGAATTAACATTAGGTCTCATAATATTTTTTGTTTATTTTGATGTCTAGAATGCATAGTTAAAATCTTTCGCAATGCTCGTAACACCGTGTATAATATTAATTAATGTTCCGTTCTCTAGCGAATACACAAGCCCACCCCCCGACTCAGAAGTACAGCTCTGGCTCTCAGCGGCTTGCTGCGCTGGAAGCTGGCTCGCACTGACCGACGACAGCGGCCTCGCCGCGCGGCTCCCGCTGTGCGCCGCACTGGCGGCCGCCGTGCGCGTGCTGTACACGTGAGTGTTGTGTCTACATGTGACCAGCTCTCTCAGCGGCTTGCTGCGCTGGAAGCTGGCTCGCACTGACCGACGACAGCGGCCTCGCCGCGCGGCTCCCGCTGTGCGCCGCACTGGCGGCCGCCGTGCGCGTGCTGTACACGTGAGTGTTGTGTCTACATGTGACCAGCTCTCTCAGCGGCTTGCTGCGCTGGAAGCTGGCTCGCACTGACCGACGACGAAATTTCGCCGTGGCTCTTTTATTGACACGGGAGCGCTTATCTCTTGTTCGTTCTCTAGCTCCTTTAGTACCGTTTGGTAGCCAAAGTTTCGTAACCAGCATCGAAATGGGAATAAAATTCCAATAGGTAACTGGCATTAAACTGGGACTTATCATTACCGATTTATAACCAGGTTTGTACCAAATCTGGCTACGAAATGGGAAAGTTATTCCCATTTCATAGCTGGCTACCAGGCCGGAAACCATATTTCCCATTTGCCAAATCTGGCTACCAAACGGTACTAAAGGCTCTAGCTGATAGCTTACTCGCTGGCGGTGGGACCTGTGCCTTACTCCATTGAGCTCTCGCGTAAACGTGAACCTGGCAGAGCAACCGGGGAAGACTGTCTACATGTAAGTCCAGCTCTGACGCAGCTTGTCACGCTGATAGATGGCGACAACGCACAATACAGTCAGCCAAGTTGACTCTATTATAACGACATGAATTCGATGGGTGAACAAAGCAATCGAGCCTTTTTAGACACTGTTTACACACTCGCTTAGTTTATAAACCATCAAAGAAGCTATGTCCGGATCTAAGGCACCCCCAATATGAGATTTTAGAATGTCACTATGCCACAGAGAGACGTTTTCCTTTTCCTACATTATCTTTCCATGATATAATAATTAAAAAATAAGTATTGCATTGTAATTGTGTAATTAACTGGAAAAAAATGTTCGTTTTAAAAATAAAGAGGTAAAATATTGAGTTATGAAATACCTTTTTTTCGTTTATCCTCTAGTTTGTCTGCTTGGTTTCAATATTTTATATTACTCAACAATTTCACTAACGGTTTTTGTTGCTTTATGGTAACCTTAAAATACCAACTGAAAATCTGAACTCTTCCTACAGATGGAACGAAGCAGTCAGCGATTTGGCCCTAGACGTGTGTGAAGCCTGCCTCAACGCCATAAGGGCCGCCGCCGGGCCCGACTCCGTGCGTCAACCGGTCGCGGCGTTACAACTAATAGAGCAACTCACCGCGCTGGCTACTCCTGTGTTCCAGAGGGACAACCGACCTGATTCCATCAATGAGGTAACTAACGCCAAGAACGACTCCGTGCGTCAGCTGGTAGTGACGTTACAGCTGATAGAGCAACTCACCGCGCTGGCTACTCCTGTGTTCCAGAGGGACAACCGACCTGATTCCATCAATGAGGTAACTAACGCCAAGAACGACTACGTGCGTCAGCTGGTAGTGACGCTACAGCTGATTGTGCAACTCACGGCGCTGGTCACACCCGTGATCCACAGGGACGACCGACCTGACTCCATCAATGAGGGAGCTAGCGCTAAGAACGACTCCGTGCGTCAGCTGGTAGTGACGCTACAGCTGATAGAGCAACTCACCGCGCTGGCTACTCCTGTGTTCCAGAGGGACAACCGACCTGATTCCATCAATGAGGTAACTAGCGCCAAGAACGACTCCGTGCGTCAGCTGGTAGTGACGCTACAGCTGATAGAGCAACTCACCGCGCTGGCTACTCCTGTGTTCCAGAGGGACAACCGACCTGATTCCATTAATGAGGTAACTAGCGCCAAGAACGACTCCGTGCGTCAGCTGTTAGTGACGCTACAGCTGATAGAGCAACTCACCGCGCTGGCTACTCCTGTGTTCCAGAGGGACAACCGACCTGACTCCATCAATGAGGTAACTAGCGCCAAGAACGACTCCGTGCGTCAGTTGGTAGTGACGCTACAGCTGATAGAGCAACTCACCGCGCTGGCTACTCCTGTGTTCCAGAGGGACAACCGACCTGACTCTATTAATGTGGTACTAACGCCAAGAACGACTCCGTGCGTCCGCTGGTAGTGACGCTACAGCTGATAGAGCAACTCACCGCGCTGGCTACTCCTGTGTTCCAGAGGGACAACCGACCTGATTCCATCAATGAGGTAACTAACGCCAAGAACGACTCCGTGCGTCAGCTGGTAGTGACGCTACAGCTGATAGTGTAACTCACCGCGCTGGCTACTCCTGTGTTCCAGAGGGACAACCGACCTGATTCCATCAATGAGGTAACTAACGCCAATAACGACTCCGTGCGTCCGCTGGTAGTGACGCTACAGCTGATAGAGCAACTCACCGCGCTGGCTACTCCTGTGTTCCAGAGGGACAACCGACCTGATTCCATCAATGAGGTAACTAGCGCCAAGAACGACTCCGTGCGTCAGCTGGTAGTGACGCTACAGCTGATAGAGCAACTCACCGCGCTGGCCACACCCGTGCTCCACAGCGACGACTGACCTGACTACATCAATGAGGTAACCAGCGCCAAGAACGACTCCGTGCGTCAGGCCACAGCGTTTCAACAAAGGGACATAGGACAACTCTAGAAGCGTTTGTAACTTTTGACACATAGTTAGGGACAACCCAATATTTACATACATTTTTCGAACCTTCCATTCCATTACTGCCCTACAAAATTTATAAATAAATGGTAACGGAATGGGGAAAATACCTTGGGACGATAAATGTCTCCTATCAGGATCGAAAGAGCTCGCGATTCTGAGTGGAAATTATATTTAAAGTTCCCAATAAAAAAAGTTGTGGAACAACTTTGAAAAAGTGGCCCGAACGAAGAAAGTAACATTAAAGATGTTACTTACGATCGACTTTTGTTATGAAAACGCGTTCATATGGGATGGGGCGCATGGAAATATAATTGACAATATTTCATATTTTTTAGTGCTAGTTTTTATTATCTGTTTTGAAAGAACTCAATATTAAAAGATACACGTATTTTTTTATTTTTCATTAAATTGCAAATTTAATGAGAAAATCCCCTTTTATTACTACTTCGAGCAGAAAGAGCGTAAGTTACAAACGTCAATAATCAGCGAAATGACGTCACAAGTGATGTTTCAAAGACATTAAGAAAACGACGAAAATCTGTGACAAATGTCAAGAGTGTCAATTACAAACACAAGAGACATTCCAACCGCAAGATTTTTTGGTTATAGTGGCAGCTTTGAATCAGCCATGTGACGTCACTTCCCCTTTAAACTATTATTACGTTTTTTTACAAAAATATTGCGATAAAAAAATTTAAAAATACTTTTTAGTGATCTACATGCGTATACCTCGAAATGGTTTTCGATTTTGGGACATTGAAAATTTTGAAACGTTGTCAATTTTGGTTGTAGTGAAAAAAGGGGTATAACTGGCCGGCCATTTTGGAAAACGGTTTATATAACTATGGATCATCAGTCACCCAAACACAAAAAATATGAATACTCAAGGGCCTGAGACATATTTAAAATCATAGGCAAGTAACAACTTCAGTACAAAATCTGACACGCTCGGCCGCCATATAAATGAATGAACTTGTTTCTTCTATCCAAATCTAATTCTGTGGTTTCAAGTGACATGACTTACTATTACAGGAGCTGCTATCATCCCTAATAACCTGCCTAGTCGGCGTGGGTGAAACCCACTGCGGGGCCGTAGTGCGGGCCATCGAGTCCGGTGCTTCAGGGCCTTCGTCACAGCTGCTAGAACTACTGTTGGTGGCCCAGGCGGCCCCGGGGCACTACCCGCGGCACGAGGCACGCTCCAATCAGGTGTTCGGCTTCTGGTACACGCTCCAGGTATTGACTTTGCTGTAAAAGTAGGCTACGTGACTTAACCTCCTCCTCATCATCATCAGCCTATGATAGTCCACTGCTGGACGTAGGCCTCTCCTTTTATCTATGCGTATGGACGCATTAGGAGGTAAATGCCCATAATCGCCACGCTGGGCAAGCGGGTTGGCGATCGCAGTAATGTGTCCACTATGATGACGCTGCTGCCCATCATCAATCTTTTATCAAATAATGGTCAGACACTTAAATCCCTATTAGTCGACTCTTACGACACCCGCAGGAGGAGTCGGGGTGGTAACAAATGTATTCTTACTGCCGTCACCACACGGCACACACGGCACACGGCACCTCGTCCTGTCCAATGTGATTTATAAAGGACATATTCAATTTTTAAGAACAAAAGAAAAACAAACTATATTTTTAAATTTCAGTAGCTCAAACTTAGTATGACGGGCAGGACAGGCTAATGTCCTTTATACCATGGGGCAGCGGGCGTTCACAGTGCGTCGCTATTCAGAACGGTTTTGAGATTTACGCTGTAAAATGTTAATCATTAATCATATGAGAAAGCATCTGTGTCACTTGAGCATTCATTATTGAACAGTGATGTGCCCGAAAACGGGTAGGATAGATGATGGTGATGTACTAAATATTCATCTGTTACCTTTCGCTCTTAGATAAAAATGTTCCAACCAATATTGCTGCCACTATAAACTATCGCGTACACTACACTGAAAGTTATTGTGACAAAAATATAAACTAAGACGGCCATTCGGCCCGACGGATAATTCAAAACGTCATAAAAAAATACCATCCCACGAAAAATACGCTGTATATGCATTTTGATTCCAAATTTTTTGACGCTGGCTATTAATTCAGAGATCTGAGTACAGATGTGTCGACGGAAACTTTCCAGATTTCTGAAATTTTCACGTAGGAAAACTTCGGAAACTTTCCATATTTTGTATGGACATTTGTATGGATGGAAACTTTCCATTTCATAAATTTAGATTCCCTTTATATTTCGTGAATTTTTCATGAAATTTAAGATTTTTTTGGAAAGTTTCCGCAATTTGCACATCTCTAGAGCTGAGCACCTGAGCGTAGGTTGCATAGCTTAGCGATTTAAATTTCACCTTACATTTAAATAATATTTTCAATCAACAGGACGAAATCCTAAACGTTATGGAAACCACTAGTAAAATTACCCCCGTGTGGCGCGACATATTCTCGCGGCTGCTCACCATTTTAGTGGCCAAGTCCGAAGCACCGCCCGACTCGGCTCTATCCAGGGACGACCAGGAGTTACTGCGGTGTTATAGACAAGACATTGCTGATACTGTGGTAAGTTAACAATTGCCCAAAAGGAGCATTCCACGAAAAAGTCCACCAATGTCCCGTACAAACACGGTTTTTCTCGAAATTGTGGGTTTATCGAAGTTCTCTTTCGTGACTAGAAGAGTCAAATATTGCTCAAAACTATATATAATAACTAATAACTCGGAAGAAAACTCAAATTATCGAAATATACACGCGTTTGTACGGGACAGCCCATGGAATGCTCCAATACGTACACTCGTTTGATCTTAGAAAAGCCAGCGGAACACGTGAAGGTAATACTGCTGTCCTGCTTTATCTTGTGTCACCAGTGATTGTAAGCCAAACGTCTCATTCTCGGACCTGAAGGGTATTTTAAATGCAAACGGAGTGTATTCATATAGAGACCCAAATCGTGGTCAACGCCTGTGATTGGTCTATTAAAGAACGAGGAGTTACTGCGGTGTGATAGACAGGACATTGCTGATACTGTGGTGAGTTAACAAAAGTGTCCAATTCATATACAACATAACAACATACGTGTATAACATCATACGGGACATATCGTCGAGGATAGTGCAATATCGCGTAACTAGCAAATTCAATTAGGGTCAATTTGAGTATCAATTGTTTGATATTTGAACTCTATCTGCTTTGGTGGTTACGCGGTATTGCACTATCCCCGACGAAATGCAACTGTGAGGCAAATGCAACTAATTGTAAATTCTCTTCTAAAATCTAAGATTTTTTGGAACATGTGTCAATGAAATTTTTAAAGGAAATAAAGTTGATTTCAGTTAGTCTTACGTAAAATTTTACGAAACATACCCACGACAATACGAGGATAAATAAGATAACAAATGACAATTTTAGTAGCCAAGTCAAGCTTGGATGTAGAAGCTATGTATTATGAAATTAAACAATTCCTTCCCACAGATGTACTGCGTTGGTATCCTTGGCGATTGGTGCTGGACGACGGTAGAATCGGCCTGGGACGCGGCCGACACCCCACTAAGAAAAGAGGCCGCCTTACACGTGTTCTTGGCTTTGGCTGACAGTGCCCCGCATCGGCGGGCGCCTGAGCCCATACACAATATGCTAGGACACGCCGTGGAAGCTGCGAGACCGGAGCGCGGGAGAATGTTGGAGACTGCGCTGGATTGTCTGGGTGAGTGACGGAGCCCGCACTGCGGGGCCCATACGCAATGTAAATAAATAATAAATATCTTGGAACATCTGTTGGAGACTGCGTTGAACTGCCTGGGTGAGTGACGGAGCCCGCACTGCGGGGCCCATACACAATATGCTAGGACACGTCGTGGAGGCTGCGAGAACGGAGCGCGGGAGAATGTTGGAGACTGCGCTGGATTGTCTGGGTGAGTGACGGAGCCCGCACTGCGGGGCCCATACACAATATAAATAAATAAATAATAAATATCTTGGAACATCTGTTGGAGACTGCATTGAACTGCTTGAATGAGTGACGGAGCCCGCACTGCGGGGCCCATACACAATATGCTAGGACACGCCGTGGAGGCTGCGAGAACGGAGCGCGGGAGAATGTTGGAGACTGCGCTGGATTGTCTGGGTGAGTGACGGAGCCCGCACTGCGGGGCCCATACACAATATAAATAAATAAATAATAAATATCTTGGAACATCTGTTGGAGACTGCATTGAACTGCTTGAATGAGTGACGGAGCCCGCACTGCGGGGCCCATACACAATATGCTAGGACACGCCGTGGAGGCTGCGAGAACGGAGCGCGGGAGAATGTTGGAGACTGCGCTGGATTGTCTGGGTGAGTGACGGGGCCCGCACTGCGGGGCCCATACACAATATGCCAGGACACGCCGTGGAAGCTGCGAGAACGGAGCGCGGGAGAATGTTGGAGACTGCGCTGGATTGTCTGGGTGAGTGACGGGGCCCGCACTGCGGGGCCCATACACAATATGCTAGGACACGCCGTGGAAGCTGCGAGAACGGAGCGCGGGAGAATGTTGGAGACTGCGCTAGATTGTCTGGGTAAGTGACAGAGCCCGCTCTGCGGGGCCCATACACAATATGCTAGGACACGCCGTGGAAGCTGCGAGAAGGGAGCGCGGGAGAATGTTGGAGACTGCGCTGGATTGTCTGGGTGAGTGACGGAGCCCGCACTGCGGGGCCCATACACAATATGCTAAGACACGCCGTGGACGCTGCGAGAACGGAGCGCGGGAGAATGTTGGAGACTGCGCTGGATTGTCTGGGTGAGTGACGGAGCCCGCACTGCGGGGCCCATACACAATATGCTAGGACATGCCGTGGAGGCTGCGAGAACGGAGCGTGGGAGAATGTTAGAGCCTGCGCTGGACTGCCTGGGTACTCACCCTGCCTGGGTGAGTGACGGGTAGCGGTGAAAATAACACCAAAGTTACATGTATCCTTCAAAGGCCCCTGTATTTTTTAATAAATTACTGTATATTTCGTTACGGATCTTCGATTGAACTTTTCGCTTCTTTCAGTTTTTTACGTGTAAAATATGTTATCATACATTACGAGTTAGCGAAAGAGGTTGAAATTATCAATTATGACGAAATATTTACAAATTAGAATCATTAATCTCTGGTCTATGTGACGTAAACGTGAATTGGAGTATGTTTGCGTCAAAGGAAGACTAACTTCAGTTTTGTTTTCTTCGTCAGATATATGTAATTTATAGGAAAGATTCGAAATTTCGAAAGAAACAACATGAATCTTTCGCCATTTTCATTGCTAGTGACGGGGTCCATACATTGGCTCTTTTTTGAGATATAATTTTTTTTTATTGGTAAATTTAAGGTATGTCCTACTAAAAAATGACAAGCTCTTTCGATAGCAGAAAAAAAGATAAATTTTTTGTTTTGCATATTTACAAAAACTTACTACAGCGGCTACAAAATGGAAAGTGCGTAATAGTATTTTATGCAACTCTTGTTTAAGAGAGGTCACAAAAGGAGAGTGGCGCGGGTAACAATTTGAGGCGAAGCCGAAAATTGTTATTGAAGACGCCACGAGCATTTTTTGACTCAGTTAAACAATGTTGCATACAATACTTTTCATACGACCACACGAATTTTATTTCCTACGAATTGTATTTTCAAATAAAATTGTAGATTTGAGAAATATTCTTAGTTAAACACAATTTTATTAATCATCAAGGTCGGGCGGGAGACGTCAAAATTAAAAAAGAAAGCTCCTCTATGATTTACTGTTCATCAGAAATGACATTTAAAATTAGGTTGGCAGCCATGTATTTCATTAAGTCTTGTATACACGAGGTGTCTTAAAATGCAAAAAACGCACTGCGTGTAAACCGGAATGCGTTTATGGGAAATAGACAATATAGACTTATTTTGACATCTGTAAAGTAGGGGCTTAACGGTGTGTTCACGACCATGCAAATGACAAATAAAAGTACGGGAGTAGAAAAAAAAATGTACCATGCAGACACTTGATTTGCTTGCTGCACTAGACAGATGCAGATGTACTATTAATGACGTACCTAAGTACTTATGGTGCGCATCGCCTGTATTTGTATTCGTGTAGCATTTTAAACACCACTATTATACACAGGTAGCTACGCCGGCTGGGTGGCAGCCCTAGAAGCGCATCGCCTGCGTGTATTTGTTTTCGTGTAGTTTTTTAAACACAACTATTATACACAGGTAGCTACGCCGGCTGGGTGGCAGCCCTAGAAGCGCATCGCCTGCGTGTATTTGTTTTCGTGTAGTTTTTTAAACACAACTATTATACACAGGTAGCTACGCCGGCTGGGTGGCAGCCCTAGAAGCGCATCGCCTGCGTGTATTTGTTTTCGTGTAGTTTTTTAAACACAACTATTATACACAGGTAGCTACGCCGGCTGGGTGGCAGCCCTAGAAGCGCATCGCCTGCGTGTATTTGTTTTCGTGTAGTTTTTTAAACACCACTATTATACACAGGTAGCTACGCGGGCTGGGTGGCAGCCCTAGAAGCGCATCGCCTGCGTGTATTTGTTTTCGTGTAGTTAAACACCACTATTATCAGTGATCGGATTAGGTAGTGCCATTTCGCGGGACTTCGGTACGTTATCTTAGTGTGGACATAACTTCTAAGCCCTACATTTAATACGAAAAGTAAAATTTTTGTTCGAAAATTTACAATTTTATAGTTATTTTGTTTACTTTCAGTTTGATATTGATAAAAATTTTACTTATCGAACATGGTTTTAAGGGTATTTTTGCACAATAGCTAATTTTGTCATATGAGGTATCGAGACAAACCAATGTGGTTTTACGATACTATCATAAAAAATGTATGTAGTTGGTATTATATCCTAATAAATAAAAAAAAATGTGTGCCTTTAATAATGATTTTCCAGTTGTTAATTTCACACTCGTAGTTAAATGATTGGTTTAATCAATCATTTCTACTTCTTTACCGGACTTTGAGACGCTCTTATTGGGACTCTTTTGGCCGATCTCACTGGACTTTGATTTCGTTAACTACTAACTGGACTGAGGTTCTGGTGGTCTAAAGTAGAGCAGTCATAGAGTTTTCTTTAATAATTGTTTTATTTCTACTACTGTTAGTAGCAGCTATAAAAACATCAAATAAAAGATGTATTAATAAAAGATATTCACCACAAAATACAAAATTCTTTCATTTTTTCATGTTTCTTCAATTTATGACATAACAAGAAAATGTTCTGTAAAAAAATATAAGTCCCAGGATCCCGAGGCTTATCCATGTTAAGTATAATGTTTAAGGTCATTCACCCGAAATGGCACTACCTAATCCGATCACTGACTATTATACACAGGCAGCTACGCGGGCTGGGTGGCAGCCTTAGAAGGCCCGCGCGGGGCATCCCTGGGGCAAGCCTGCGTGTCCGCAGCGGGGGCAGCCCTGCCCCGCTCCGCGCCGGCCGCCGCGCTGGCGCTGCGCAAGCTGTGCGCCGACTGCACCGCGCCCGCCGCTGCCCTCGCCGCCGACATCGTGGCCGCGGCTCAGGTGGGTGTGTATACAGTGGGCTCGCACGGGCCGCCCTGGGGCGAGCCTGCGTGTCCGCAGCGGGGGCAGCCCTGCCCCGCTCCGCGCCGGCCGCCGCGCTGGCGCTGCGCAAGCTGTGCGCCGACTGCACCGCGCCCGCCGCTGCCCTCGCCGCCGACATCGTGGCCGCGGCTCAGGTGGGTGTGTATACAGTAGCTCGCACGGGCCGCCCTGGGGCGAGCCTGCGTGTCCGCAGCGGGGGCAGCCCTGCCCGCTGCTGGCGCTCAGGTGGACATAATGCAACGGTGCAGTAAACGGTGCTGAATTGGGGACCGTTTTGTGGCATAATCTGTTTCTTGTCCTTTTAAATGTGTATCTTGTAAAGTCATACCTATGTGTCACAAATAAATATTTTTTCTTTCTTCTTTCTTTCTTGCAATAATTTATGCGCTCTATCTAGCAGGTTGCCTTCCGCAAACTCTCGGGCCCTCAACTTTGTCCGTCATAGTCGTCAATTTTCGACTGTTAAACTTACTTAATTAACCTCTTGTGTGCCGCTAATATTTTTTTTTTTTCAAATCGTTTCCTCGTACGCAGATCCACATTCCACATTGGGATGAAGGGTCAAGACACAAATTTTTCATTATTTTATTAGTTAACGTGTATACGTGTTCGTACCTACTATTCTTTAAACCTTGGTTTACAATAAGTACATACAGGGTCATTGTTCCATGCAAACTATACAATCTGATGTTCCGAAAAAATAAGGCATGCATACATACATTTATTAGTAGGCGGAAATGTATGGAACATCAGATTTTTTTTCTCAATTCGAATGTCGGTCCCATAGTCAAAATTCATCAAAACGACCACAGACTTATCCCTCTAAAATTTGAACAGTGAATAAAAATCACTCTTCACATCACATCAGCGTTACTATCCTAGCAACCATCAAAAATCAGATCAGTTGGGTTTGCAACTCGTTTGCGAAAACGGCACATCACCGTTTCGTAAACTTCGAAACATATTATCAAACCTGAATGAGAAGGGGAGTTGAAAGTACTGTTTACACACCATTGACATTACCTAGAAAAGAGTTGTTTATAGATGTAGTGAGTGATTAATTAATCTATTGTCTGCAAGTCTCAGCACTTAAAGTATGAATATATGAATATAACTTTGATTATAATATCTTAGATTGAAATGAAATGAAATGAAATGAATTTATTAGCACAAAACATAACTTAAAATTATATTACATTAAAAACAGAAATATTATAGTTGTACCAAAGGGTCCTTCCTCACTCAGCTTGCTGTCACATAGTGCACCGCAGGGCACACTACGCAACGCTGATTTTCAGTAAGGCCCGAGGTATACAGAGAAGATGGCACTATTTATCTAAGACACTTTGCATAGTTTGACTTATATACTGTTGTGTCAACAATACTTTCGAATCCCTATCTAATCGCGGTTTGATAATACTATGAATCAAACGAACATGTATACCTACCCTACCTAACTTACCCTATTATCTGTTACCAGAGCGAGCAAGCACGATCCGAAGCGTGGGTGCGACGACAACTCCTGAGCGCTGCGGGTTCCGCCCTAGCCGCGGCTGATGCTGAAGTGGCAACGCCTCTCTTGCACGAGCTGGCAGCGTCGCTAGCCGCTGACTTACGACGACAGGTGAACTACTGAACAATGTCAAATATTTCCTACCATGGACTTGAAATCCTTTAGGCTTTCCGAAGGTTGGACAACGCATGATATGAATGAGGTATTGAAGTTTATATTTGTGACTAGATTTTTTTTACATTCTGCTAAACGCCAAAGCTGGTAGCCGACCTTCGGGGCTGGCTCTTCTAATTAATTTTGGCAAAACTCGTATGAAAATCGGTCCACTCCGATTCGTGCGATAATCGCACGTTCATGAAAAAATGTCATATGAGATCCGGTTTAGACCTGTCGAAAAATGTTATCGAAATATCTCCAGAAAATTCAACTCCCCGTGTACTGTTTTAACTTGGTCCCCTAGCGTTAACTGTTTTCCCTGGCGTTAATCGCCTGGCGAGTATCCCATACGACACTCGTATGCGAGTTTTTATTTCTCGAACGACAAACGTTTTCGTACTATACTCGCCAGGCGATTATTGCATACGATAATGTCATACGAGTTTCTGGAGCAAGACGGGCGAGAAACTCGTACCATCTAAATGGTGCTTAACTATCGCCATGTCACTAATGTCACGTGGTTGCAATAGTTAAGCATAATTCAACTGTGGTCTGGAGTTCCTATTGTATTTCCATTGGCGTAGGCTGGTGGTGCATTCCACGGGAATGTCAGGGTGCTTAGACAAGTTGCCAATCGCCTGCGACCATATATAACGTGGATGTCTAACGCCAGCTCAAAATTGCCCCCAAAAACATTTGTTCAATTGTGCCAAGACGGGCAGGACATAGCGCTTTTCTTAAGACCGCGCATATATGTAGGCGCACCAACTTTGACAAATATAGCCAATCAAAACTTTAATGGACCAATCACAACTATTTTTAAACGGCGTTTTAAGTTTATATAGGTTGATATTGAAATGAACTACCGTGATGCATTGAAGAGGGGGTAACACTTGTCAACTAAAATTTAGGACCGTATTTGAAAGGTAATTTACTATGGGCGTGCGGCTTCCATGTTTTATTTGTTCGTAGCCAATCGCTAATGCTGAATCGTCAATCGTAAACGAAACTCAGCTAACTGTCTTTGTCGCACTAATATGAAAGAGTGATAGAGAGGGCAAACTACGATATGCTACTAAGCGTTAGCGATTGGCAACTTGGCTAAGCAACCACAACCAGGTACGTAACGTCGTTCTTCGCATACTTCCAAGACAGGAATAAAATTTTTGGTGTATCTTAGTTTTATAACTTTGTGTTTGTTTTGATTGAGTATTCTCTCACTTTCCATATATTTTTAACATCTCATGTTTTGATTTTTGTAGACTATTTCTGTATAAAATAAGAGTCATTAAGCATGTCAGTGGCGAAGGTAGCTACTGTAGCCGTCACGTCCAAACAAAGACTTTTTCGTGGAAAGGCTGCCATAACCTTTTGAATGTTTTTTTTATAAGTGGATCGCCACACGATCAACAGGTTGATTTACTCAAAAACCTTCAGTACACTTAGCACATGATTGGTGCGACAGTATGTCGCTGCGAGATAGATTTCCCGTCTTTTACTGACTATATTAATAAAAGAGGGACTGTCTATCTCGCGGTGACATGTCGCATAAATCATGTGCTAACCGTACAGATGTCTCAAGGTGCGCTTAAACCAAAAGAGCATTCACAGAACAGCGGTTCTAGCGCCCGTTCTACGAAATCAACCAATCACGTTTTGTGTACCGATCGAATTTCGTAGAGTGGGAGGTTAGAACAGCGAATGCTCTTTTAGTTTGAACGCACCTTCAGATTCGATCGTATGTTCTACAGGCAGAGGAACCCGTCCGGGCTTCAGGCGCCGCTGAATGTGCGGCAGCGTTAGTGGCAGCACTGCCTTCACAACCCGTACTATGTCTAGCACTGTGCCAGAGCCTGCTGCCCACGCTGGCTGCCTTCGCGACCCCGCCGCTGGTGGAGGTGAGATCGTGTTCTACACTGCCCTACAACCCGCGCTGTGTCTAGCACTGTGCAGCCTGCTGCCCACGCTGGCTGCCTTCGCGACCCCGCCGCTGGTGGAGGTGAGATCGTGTTCTACACTGCCCTACAACCCGCGCTGTGTCTAGCACTGTGCAGCCTGCTGCCCACGCTGGCTGCCTTCGCGACCCCGCCGCTGGTGGAGGTGAGATCGTGTTCTACACTGCCCTACAACGCGCTGTGTCTAGCACTGTGCAGCCTGCTGCCCACGCTGGCTGCCTTCGCGACCCCGCCGCTGGTGGAGGTGAGATCGTGTTCTACACTGCCCTACAACGCGCTGTGTCTAGCACTGTGCAGCCTGCTGCCCACGCTGGCTGCCTTCGCGACCCCGCCGCTGGTGGAGGTGAGATCGTGTTCTACACTGCCCTACAACCCGCGCTGTGTCTAGCACTGTGCAGCCTGCTGCCCACGCTGGCTGCCTTCGCGACCCCGCCGCTGGTGGAGGTGAGATCGTGTTCTACACTGCCCTACAACGCGCTGTGTCTAGCACTGTGCAGCCTGCTGCCCACGCTGGCTGCCTTCGCGACCCCGCCGCTGGTGGAGGTGAGATCGTGTTCTACACTGCCCTACAACCCGCGCTGTGTCTAGCACTGTGCAGCCTGCTGCCCACGCTGGCTGCCTTCGCGACCCCGCCGCTGGTGGAGGTGAGATCGTGTTCTACACTGCCCTACAACCCGCGCTGTGTCTAGCACTGTGCAGCCTGCTGCCCACGCTGGCTGCCTTCGCGACCCCGCCGCTGGTGGAGGTGAGATCGTGTTCTACACTGCCCTACAACGCGCTGTGTCTAGCACTGTGCAGCCTGCTGCCCACGCTGGCTGCCTTCGCGACCCCGCCGCTGGTGGAGGTGAGATCGTGTTCTACACTGCCCTACAACGCGCTGTGTCTAGCACTGTGCAGCCTGCTGCCCACGCTGGCTGCCTTCGCGACCCCGCCGCTGGTGGAGGTGAGATCGTGTTCTACACTGCCCTACAACGCGCTGTGTCTAGCACTGTGCAGCCTGCTGCCCACGCTGGCTGCCTTCGCGACCCCGCCGCTGGTGGAGGTGAGATCGTGTTCTACACTGCCCTACAACCCGCGCTGTGTCTAGCACTGTGCAGCCTGCTGCCCACGCTGGCTGCCTTCGCGACCCCGCCGCTGGTGGAGGTGAGATCGTGTTCTACACTGCCCTACAACCCGTACTATGTCTAGCACTGTGCCAGAGCCTGCTGCCCACGCTGGCTGCCTTCGCGACCCCGCCGCTGGTGGAGGTGAGATCGTGTTCTACACTGCCCTACAACCCGCGCTGTGTCTAGCACTGTGCAGCCTGCTGCCCACGCTGGCTGCCTTCGCGACCCCGCCGCTGGTGGAGGTGAGATCGTGTTCTACACTGCCCTACAACCCGCGCTGTGTCTAGCACTGTGCAGCCTGCTGCCCACGCTGGCTGCCTTCGCGACCCCGCCGCTGGTGGAGGTGAGATCGTGTTCTACACTGCCCTACAACCCGCGCTGTGTCTAGCACTGTGCAGCCTGCTGCCCACGCTGGCTGCCTTCGCGACCCCGCCGCTGGTGGAGGTGAGATCGTGTTCTACACTGCCCTACAACCCGCGCTGTGTCTAGCACTGTGCAGCCTGCTGCCCACGCTGGCTGCCTTCGCGACCCCGCCGCTGGTGGAGGTGAGATCGTGTTCTACACTGCCCTACAACCCGCGCTGTGTCTAGCACTGTGCAGCCTGCTGCCCACGCTGGCTGCCTTCGCGACCCCGCCGCTGGTGGAGGTGAGATCGTGTTCTACACTGCCCTACAACCCGCGCTGTGTCTAGCACTGTGCAGCCTGCTGCCCACGCTGGCTGCCTTCGCGACCCCGCCGCTGGTGGAGGTGAGATCGTGTTCTACACTGCCCTACAACCCGCGCTGTGTCTAGCACTGTGCAGCCTGCTGCCCACGCTGGCTGCCTTCGCGACCCCGCCGCTGGTGGAGGTGAGATCGTGTTCTACACTGCCCTACAACCCGCGCTGTGTCTAGCACTGTGCAGCCTGCTGCCCACGCTGGCTGCCTTCGCGACCCCGCCGCTGGTGGAGGTGAGATCGTGTTCTACACTGCCCTACAACCCGCGCTGTGTCTAGCACTGTGCAGCCTGCTGCCCACGCTGGCTGCCTTCGCGACCCCGCCGCTGGTGGAGGTGAGATCGTGTTCTACACTGCCCTACAACCCGCGCTGTGTCTAGCACTGTGCAGCCTGCTGCCCACGCTGGCTGCCTTCGCGACCCCGCCGCTGGTGGAGGTGAGATCGTGTTCTACACTGCCCTACAACCCCCGCTGTGTCTAGCACTGTGCAGCCTGCTGCCCACGCTGGCTGCCTTCGCGACCCCGCCGCTGGTGGAGGTGAGATCGTGTTCTACACTGCCCTACAACCCCCGCTGTGTCTAGCACTGTGCAGCCTGCTGCCCACGCTGGCTGCCTTCGCGACCCCGCCGCTGGTGGAGGTGAGATCGTGTTCTACACTGCCCTACAACCCGCGCTGTGTCTAGCACTGTGCAGCCTGCTGCCCACGCTGGCTGCCTTCGCGACCCCGCCGCTGGTGGAGGTGAGATCGTGTTCTACACTGCCCTACAACCCGCGCTGTGTCTAGCACTGTGCAGCCTGCTGCCCACGCTGGCTGCCTTCGAGACTCCGTCGGGGCCGTTCTTTTTTTAAGGTCATAAACTTTCGTCACTTTTTCGCAAGATTAATGTTTTAGAATTCTTGGTCATTACCTCATTCACTCACTCATTCTTCACTTCCATTTTTTCTCGTTTGATTAAGAAAGAGGTTTTATTAGGTTATCGATTCCAATAGCTTTATAATAATTAATCACAGTAAATATTCACAATCACGGTAACACGGTTCCTGAATGTCATCCGATTTGTATGAAAATAAGGCGATTACCACCGCGCTACCATCGTTTTACATTAATATATTTTTAACCAGTTTCAAAAATCTGGTTCCGGAAGAGTCAGGGAATATTTGTTTTATACACCAATTCAGTATTTCAGTATTTTTTTCTGCCTATCTATAGATTAATGGTCCCAAAATAGCACAACCTAAATACACTTTCTTCAAAAAATATGTTAGTTATTTAATGGAATTACTAATTATACGCTTGTCTTTCCAACAGCCTATGTTCCACGTTCTGAAACAAACCGTGTCCTCTCTCCTGGACGACTGTCGGCCTCTAGTGGACTCCGTGGGGAGGCTCACCGCCGCCGGCTTCCGCGCGAGGCCTACGGCCGCCGGCCTCGATGTCGTCAAACTGGTGAGAACGTTTATTTGCTCAGTCTGTCAGTCAACTTGTCCAAGTTAATGAGGATACTGCTCTTGGATGACTGCCGGCTTCTAGTGGACTCTGTGCGAGGCCCACAGCTGCCGGCCTTGACGTCGTCAAACTGGTGAGATAACCAACGTCCTGAAACAGACTGTCCTCTCTCCTGGACGACTGTCGGCCTCTAGTGGACTCCGTGCGAGGCCGCCGGCCTCGACGTTGTCAAGCTGGTGAGATAGCCCTTGGGGTCGAAAGCCGGGAAATGACCGATTAATAATGCACAAATAAAAATTAAAATGTCTAATAGAGGGATAGCAAATTATATAAAGGAAGATAGTGGAATTTTTCGACTAGAATATGACGAAAAAATTAAACATCTGGAATCTGACCTCAACACTGTCAAAGCGGCAGCACTTGGGCCTGCAAATCAGACACACATTGGAGAACAAATAATTCAAGAAATGCAGGAGCGTAATAACAGGGAGAAACACGTCATCTTAGTGGGCATTCCTGAACCTAACTTGCCTACTGCAGGAGAAAGGAAAACCGCAGATGAGGTTGAAGTACTAAAACTTATTACTTCAATAAAAAAAAACATACCAAAACCCGTGAAAGTTTTTAGAATAGGCAAGTATTCTCAAGGAAAATCACGCAGTGTTAAAGTATGTTTTGATGCACCAGAACCTCCCAAGGTACTACTCCGTAATAAAAATACATTACCAGATAATATCAAAATGTACAGTCACCACATGGGATTGTTGAGCCACTTGCAACTGTTCGCAACTTGGTCGAATAATACAAATCGGGTTCCGAACTCTTATGAGGGTGGTATCACGACTGCGGCCGAACTCTGCTGACCAATGGGGCGGCCGTTGCTACGGTTAGCCAATGACCGCTCTCGTATTCTTCAGAAGGTGACATTACCATGGTTACGTAATAACAAAAATGTTTAACCAATGATTGTTCGCTATTTTTCCGGAAGCAGACGTTACTATAGTTACGTTATAACATCCGCTTTAGACCTGGAGACGTCAATCTAACTTCAGAGCCTGATGGTAATTTCGTTCACTTTCCTTTTAACGGCTGTCACTGACAGGTATTTTTTCAAAGTTAGAATTTCAGTCAGAATCAGAAACTATCAAGTTTCTATTAAACATTTTTATGGCTACTGACAGATTATAGGATTATGGGTAGATGGGGATGATGACTTTAGTTAAAATTAATTATTTAACATTATGCACGACATAATACACGAAGAAATTATTACTAAGATGTAGATTGCAGTAATTTTTGTACAGAACTTCTATTTAATAAATTGAAAAGAACTTAAAAGGGTAGGTCATTTGGCGGTACTCAAACGTGACGTCACTTTTGAGTATTTCATATAAAATTCCATAGTGGTGATCGTTTTGACAGTTCGAAAAAAGATGCTAATTTGACTTGCCAGTCATCATCCCTATTGTCAAAGGTTACCTAGCATATTTCTACAAAGGTTACATTACATAAGTTTTTAACTAACGTCAACTGAGCTGTAACGAATGATAATAAAGACTAGAGATGGGTAACTCAGGAGCGAGTCATTCAAAAGATATATATCTCTCCGTGCTATCGACTCACTCTTCATATCTTTACAAATCGAACCATATCTTTATCCGTCGTATATCTTTACACGCACACAGAGTCTCACTCGCCAACCCGTGAAGCGAAACGCACGAGTCGCGATACAAACGGCTCGCGCGTTCGGCAACTTTCGGCACGCGCTCGGTCAAATCCGCACGGCCCTATTTATCTCGCTCGCGCTAGGGTGGCACCGTATGTTCTTTTTCGCTCTCGGCTCAATCGGCTCTCTCCATATCTCCTAGATTAGCTCTCGCGCCAAAATGAAATGACAATTTTAAGTAAACACGCGTTTACTCTCAATGAGTAATTGAATACTCAATTGCAAGGGCGTTAAGCTCAAAATAGCATAGCCTCATACTTGCAACTTTATTAATAAACTGGTTATGTTTCGTCTTTTAAAAAGTTGAAGTAATTTTTCAAGCTATTTGCGGTCATATTGCTATGATTTTAAAGTTTATGATATTTTTAACAATTTGTATGCAATTTCAAATATGACTTATTTACGAAAATTACGAAATAATTCCTTTTTTGTGCCAGTTAAACCTTGACCTTGGTGCGCTCGGATCCCGAGCAAATCTAAATATTTCATATCTGAGCGAATTGAGCGAGAGGACTCTGCCGATATACGGGAGTGACAGGACTGACGGGAGCCAAACTAACGAAACTAAATCACGGATATATAAGGATATAAAGATATAAAACAGTGATTCATATCCCACGCGTCGAAAGATTGTATCTCTCTTTTCTTTAAAAAGACACATTTCGCCCATCTCTAATAAAGACAGCAATAGCATTTGTCTCTGTCAATGAAAAAAATAATTTATAAAATATTTTAAAAATAAAAATAAAACCGCCTTCAAAAATTCGCCCGAACTAAAAAGTTCAAAATAATTTTGGTTCCTACTTCTTAGGATTTCCTACCCAAACCTCTAAACCTTTTACCCTATTCATTGAAATAAAACATTATGGCTAGGTACCCTACAGATTTCTTAGAAGTCGGTGCCAAGCCGAATACGTTCATAGGTATATATTAGATAGAGCTTTGTAACTTACTGTCACTCCGATTACGCTTTTATCAACAGAATGGTCTGCCTCAGTCATTTTCATGAAAGCATAACCGGAGTGACAGTAAGTTACAAAGCTCTATCAAATACATATAAGTACTCGCGAAGTGAACATATTTGGCTTGGTACCGACTTCTAAGAAATCTGTAGGGTACCTAGCCATAATGTTTTATTTCAATGAATAGGGTAAAAGGTTTAGAGGTTTGGGTAGGAAATCCTAAGAAGTAGGAACCAAAATTATTTTGAACTTTTTAGTTCGGGCGAATTTTTGAAGGCGGTTTTATTTTTATTTTTAAAATATTTTATTTTTTGCTTTTTAGTAGTGTAAATATAAAATCGTTATTCAGTATGCTCTAAATACTTATAATTAGAATGTACTGCACTGTAGTAGGCCATAAAACCTGAACTGGCGAACTTATATGAATACAAAAACAATTTCAAAGGTGACAGACTTAGCATGCCAATATTATTTAAAGAATCACTAACCGCTAACCGACATGTCATAACTACTAAGCAAACACTTGAATAGATCTCGAAAATGTATGACATTTCTTATATACCTACAAAGAATGATCCTCCAACCCCTAATCGTTAAGGAGTTATTCCTTTCATCATCAGCTCACCAACATGAGACTATGACCACCTAAAGGCAAATACTCGAATAGCCTCCAAAATATATGAAATATGTTATATTTAAAGAATTATCCCCCAACTCCTAATCTCCAAGGAGTTGTACCTTACATCATCTGCTCACCAGCATGAAAGGATGACCACCTAAAGGCAAATACTCAAATAGCTTCCAAAATACACGAAATATGCTATACTTAAAGAATTATCCCCCAACTCCTAATTGCTAAAGAGTTGTACCTTCCATCATCAGATCACCAACTTAAGATGTTCATGACTAGATGCAAATACTTGATTAGTCTTCGAAAATAAATGAAAAATGTCATGTGTGCCTACAACATTTGAAGAGTTCCCTCGATTTCTCCAGGATCCCATCATCAGATCTGGATTCGGTGACAATGGGACTAACTAGAAGGTATACCCTTTCAAACAAAAAAAGAATATTCCAAATCGGTCCACGCGTCTTCGAGTAATCGGGGAACATACATAAAAAAAAAAAAAAGATTTCGACGAATTGTAAACCTCCTCCTTTTTGAAGTCGGTTAAAAATTGCTCGATAACATGCCTATTTATATAAATATAAATGAAAAAAATACCTCGCCTACCCTTAATCAAACACGAGTCACACCAAAATTTCATTGGTTTTTGCCCTTATCAGTGAGACATAAGATTCAAAACAGGTGGGAAACATATTCCCATTATCCGATTAAGGGTCAATATCAGATAAATCATGGCTTCCGATTTGAAGCAAATAAGAGTAATTACTAAACGGTTTTAAACAAATCTATGAAGAACTGTCGTTATCCAGTTTCCTCTAGGAACAACGACATCTAGCGTCTAATAATGGCCGATGACTAATCCTTAATTCTCGTAGACGAAGAATTTTTTATTATTTCAACTAGTTTTGACACACTGAAATTTTGACGCAACAAAGATTCGTATTTGACTGTCATATCATCGGGGAACATCGGTCATGTCGCGATCGTGCCTACTAACGAAAAATACCGAACCCATAATATTACACGACCAAATTGCATTCATTGCCAAGTGGCTCAACATTCCCATGTGGTGACTGTACTCAGACCAAACGCCTGCTCAACAGAACTACATTAAAAGCCTACGAGATGAACTTAAACGTCGCGAAGGAAATGGTGAGAAGGAATTAACAATCAGATATATTAATGGTACACCGAAAATAGTTAAGATTAATCCAAAAAACTAGAGGCCGTAAATCAAACTTTTCACAGGGAGGTCGCAAATACATATGAAATACTAGATAGTTACGACAGTTTTCCGAGAAATAAGTCCCGTTTTACCTTCCTTTACCTCAATGCTCGGAGCATCCGAAAAAAAGGCAAACTGGACGAACTAAAATGCGCCCTAAGAGCTATACCAAATACTGTGCACGTCATCCTACTTACGGAAACATGGATTCGCACAGAAGCTCAAGCTTCACAACTTGAAATTCCAAATTATACGCACTATTATAATATCAGAACCGATGTCAGTGGAGGTGGGGTATCAGCATACATACACAATAATCTCAAGCATGGTTTGTTAGAATCCAAGTATGAAAATGGAATCAATTACTTATGGATCCAAATAGAAAAGTATTCTCTTGATGTAGGTGTAATATATAGACCTGGACACACAAATTTCAATGATTTTCTCGGAGAATATGAGTCGCAATTGGAAAAAAGAAAGCGCGCAATAGTTTTCGGAGATTTTAACATAGACTTACTAACCAAGGATAAAACTACGAAACAATATAATCAACTTTTAAAGGAAGCAGGGCATAAGATTATTAATAAGATCAACAAAGATTATTGCACTAGAGAAGGAATGACTAAAAAATCTATTTTGGACCATGTGAGTTCAAATCTCAGGGATGATACCTATCACATGATAACAGTAAATTCCTCGTTATCAGACCATAAGCACCTATACTTAGAGATTAAAAAAGTAAAACCACCACCGAGAATGTATGTTGAATATGAAGCCATAAACTACGACAACTTGTATCAGACGATTGAAAAATCAGGTGTAGATAAAATGGATCAAGAATTTAAAACATTAGAGGATCAGATTATTAAGTATATTGGAGACAATAAAGTCAAAAAAATGAAAATAATTAATCAACCGCAAAAGGATTGGATCAATAAAAACGTTATAAAAGAAATCAATGAAAGAAACGTCTTGTGGGCAGAACTAAAGAAGAATCTGAACGATGACACTCTAGAAGCACAATTTCAAACAAAAAGGAACCAAGTTGCAAAAACCATTCAAGAAACAAAAAACTCGTATTACTATAAGGAATTTAGCAAATACAGTCAAAACCCAAAAAAAATGTGGGATCTAGTAAATACCTTAGCTAATAATAAAACCAAAAACAGATGTGCGCCTTCAAAATTGATAGTTGACATATCAGAAATAACTTACCCACATGAAATATGTCAGATATTCAATATTTATTTTTCTTCAATAGGATCTCAATTAGCAAATGAAATACCGGAGCAATTTCACAGCAATTTTAAACGTAGCTTACCACAACCTATCCCGTCTAAGCCTCAAATGTGTGCTTTTAAACTATGCACAGAAAAGGAAATTTTACATATTATCAATAACCTTGATTCAAACTGTAGTAAAGGACTAGATGGTATAAGCACAAAAACAATGAAATGCATAAAAGGTTTGATGGCAGGTAGATTGTTGATAGCTATAAATAGACTTTTGCTGGATGGCACATTTCCAGACTCCCTACAGACTGCAAAGGTTACCCCTATCCATAAAGGTGGATCGAAAACCGATCCTGGTAACTACCGCCCTATATCTGTATTACCGGTCCTGTCAAAAATCCTTGAGAAAGTATTATATTCGAGATTATACAGCTATTTTGATGACATCAACTTCATTTTTGAGCGGCAATATGGGTTCAGATCAAAAAGTAACACGCTTTCAGCAACTGCCGACCTCATTACTAAAATAAAACAATATTGACAATAAAAAGATAGTTCTAGGCATTTTTATAGACCTTAAAAAGGCCTTTGACACTGTTTGTCATGATCTTCTTTTAAAAAAGCTAGAGGTTATTGGAATAACAGATAAAGCCCTGAAAATGTTAAAATCATATTTAACAAACAGAACGCAAATTGTGAAAATAGATAACAACCAGAGTGATCCATTACCGTTAACCTGCGGTGTACCACAGGGGTCCATTTTAGGACCCTTGCTTTTTTTAGCCTATATAAACAATGTTCATGAATTAGGTTTAAATGGACACATTGCTCTATACGCAGACGATACTTCTCTTTTTTATTTTGGCTCGAATATTCAAGACATAACTTTACAAGCTCAGCAAGACCTGGAAACACTGTATAACTGGTTTCAGTATAATCTTCTAACAATTATATTTCAAAAACTTGCTATGTCATATTTAAAGCTAAAAACAAACCTATACCGTCACACGCACCCCTCACGATAAATAATATCCCATTGCAACAAAAATCTCACGAAAAATATCTCGGATTAAATATTGACTCAAAATTAACCTGGAACATCCATATCGATTATATAAAAACTAAAATGGCGTCACTTCGCGGCTCCCTTCGTAACCTTACAAAATGCATACCAAAACAACTACGTTTTAGTTTATATAACGCTCTTGTAAAACCGCATCTCTTGTACCTTATCGAGCTTTGGGGAAGTGCTGTCAAAACAAAAATAAATGAACTGCAGGTCTTGCAAAACAAAATTATCAAAACACTCTTTAACTATCATTATCTAACGCCAACAAAACAAATTTACTCGGAAACGAAATTGATGAACATCAAGCAACTGTACATCTACAACACTTGTATTTTTATTAAAAAAACAATAAATAAGGAGATTCACACAAATTTGCAATTTACAAAAAGAAAAAACGTTTCAAACCTATGTGTTCACCATCGTCGTGCTAGTTTCTTAGTTTTGCCTAAAATACGCACAAATTATGGAAAAAAACGATAACTTTTGAAGGTGCGCTGCTGTACAATAAAATACTGCCTGATATTAAGAATGTAAACTCACTCAACAAATTCAAAACAGAACTCGCTGAATATATCATGGAAATCTATTAAATTTTAATCCGTTGAGTGGGTGAAGTTGCTAATACATTTGTATTTGTACATATGTATATCTATACATGTATATGTATAGATGTACAAGTCACTGATTAATTTAACATACATTAAGTGAGGATACATGTAGCTAATAACAATAAGATATTAGGGTTGTAGTTATTTGGCAAGTTTGTTGTATTTTATCTTTTTTTTTTCTTTTTTATCATCGTATCACAGGTATGTGTTGTCCGCCCTAAATATGATATACATGTACTGATTTCTTTTTTTGCGGTGGCAACAACCTTAATTAATGCATGTACTTTATGTAATGTAGTAACTAAGTTCTCGTGGAAGTGATGTATATCTTAAATGAGAATAAAATATCTTTAAACCTAGAATATAGCAGCATGTTTGATTTGGAACAATTAAAAATCATATAAAGTTATATAAACCATTTGACGACACATAATTTGAAAATCATCTATACAACCCCTTGTGAAGATGAATTTTCACTAAGAAACTAAAACTCCACTTAAATAAATAATTTGATATCTTATTAATTATAAATAAGTATAAAAATACAATTCTCATTATAATCGAATCCCTCTTTGGGGCCCTCATTGGCTTACCCTGCTAATTCTTCAACTTCCTCCCCAGTTGGTGATAGTATTCGGCAGTGACTACCCCGAGATGCCAGCCCTATTCCACTCCAGCATCGCCATGAGCGCCCACAGCGTTGCTACAGAGCCCGCGGCCGCGCCCGACCTGACCGAGGCCCTCTTCGCAGTGTTACGTGACGTCACTAAGAAGAAACCTTCGTATATAGACTGGATTGATGATCTGTTGTCGGAACTCGTTGAACTGGGTGAGTATTCTATAAAAAGGACTACATATAAATGTCAATACATTTCTGGCAGATCCTATAAATGGTAGCGTGAAATAGTGAAGCTAACGAGATCCCGGACGCGGTCGTTATGACCGAGGCCCTCTTCGCGGTGTTACGTGACGTCACTAAGAAGAAACCCTCCTATATAGACTGGATTGATGATCTGTTGTCTGAGCTCGTTGAACTGGGTATGTATTCTAACTGACATTCTATGAAAAAGTCCAAAAACATAAGTCCCTATAAGACCCTATAAATGGTAGCGTTAAATAGTGAAGCTACCCAGATCGCGGACGCGCTCGATATGACCGAGGCCATCTTCGCGGTGCTACGTGACGTCACTAAGAAGAAATCCTACTATATTGACTGTTGTCCGATCTGGTTGAACTGGGCGAGTATTCAAACTGAGATTCTAAAAAAAAGGCCACATACAAAAGCCAATAGAATTCTGGTAGACCCTATAAATGATAGCGTAAAAATGGTGAAGCTAACGAGATCGCTTATTACAGCGATTATTACATCGTTCTTTTTACTTTTTGAAAGTCGTGACAATTGTCATAAGTCTTTGAACAATTTTCGTTAATTCTTGACATGAGGTCCCACCTGTGTCAGAATTTCGCTACAATTGTCGGGTTTTTGTAACAATTGTAATTTTGCTTCGCAAACAATTAGTTATTTATTGTTGATTTTTTTAAAGTTAAATTTGACAACCAACCACGCGGCCCGTCCGAACGTAAGTGGCAACCGTAGCCTACGGACACCTGCAATAGGAGAGACGGTAATTTTACAATTGCAGCACCTGTCACTATGGTCAAAGGCCAGTTGTTTAGACTTTATTTATTTGTTAAGTTTTTTTAAAAATGTATTGTATAAATAATTTATTTCATTTCATGTAAAGTAACTATTTGTGAGCAAAAAAATTTTTAGCCAAGTGTGGCCGGGTAGTATACCGTCGACTAAAATGTTGAACGGTTAGGGCGGGTTCCACCAATCATACTTGAATCACTTGATAGCGATTAACTTTACCCAGCAGATTACTTTGAATCTTTACTTTTACATTTTAGAGAATAGTTTAATGTGACAGGGTGCATGGTTCAATACATACTTCTATGTAGTTGTAATGGACATTACTGTAGCATCCAATTTGGGCTTAGTTTCCTAGTATACCGTAGAGTAGGTTGTTGGGAAATTAATCTATTGAAATTGCCTGTACTTTATTATTACAATTATTACAACGTGGGGCCGATTCTCTAGTATCCAGTCTAATCAAGCAGAATATGATACGATTGGCATTTTCAGTTTGTTAGTATTTTTATTTTATTTCTTTTTTTACATATTTGGAGAACTAAAGGCTAAGAAAATAATAAATAAAATTAAACTGGATACAGGAAGCGAATAATAGGGTCTCACAGATAATTCCACGATAACAAAAATTTAAACAGGTATATTATGTATAAGTACAATGCACTAACGAACTCACAGATCCGCTCTTTGAAAATAAGCTCAAGTTATATCTAGTATGATAATTACGTGATCAGTATGCTTAGCACATGATTGACGCGACAGTATCTCGCCGCGAGATAGTCTATCCGTCCCTCTTTTGTTAATGTAGCTAGTGAAGG
>JALPQI010010200.1:0-50854 GCA_025490895.1 Thaumatotibia leucotreta | reverse complement strand
TAGTTATTTAGTTGTACTCGTACCTACCTACTGTTATTTTTGTTTGTTAGTTCTATAAAAGGTACATATTTAATCTAGATCTTGTTTTAAGCTACTTATAATTATGTTTTGCTAATAATATTATGTAACACAACATGCTTCAATAATAGTGAACTGTTCGCGATCCAGGTGTACGATATAAATCCGAACAGGGTTTAACGTCACCTTATGGTATACTATGTAATGCTTTTCATGTAATAAAATAAATAAATAAATAAATAGGTACGAACATTTGTTATTGTCTTATTGTTGATATGGCAGTTATGTCATCTGCATTTGAAATTAGCTGTCATCGAGTCTTTAACTCGCGTATGTTGCTCTACATTGCGCGCCGAATTATTTTGTATGGAAAATTTTGTTGCTCTAGTTTTAAGTAAAAGTTATTTGAATGTACTTATTATGTCGTAAACTAACACCTGTTCCTGCTCATTTCTAAACTAAATAAATAAATATCTTGGGACATCTAAACTATCAAAAGTTCATTCTTAGAAATCGGCAACTATAAGCAATACAATCCAAAAGTGAGCTAAGAGGGTAGCCTCGAGTTGCGATCAAACACAAGATGTACTTACGGCATATTTCCCACTTTTATAGTTTTACAGTGGCTACGTCCATATTTTGTACTTGATTAATTAATTGACTGCAATTGTGTCTAAAAATAAAGTTGTAACATAATTACAAATTGAAAGTTTTGTGACGTAGAATTGACAATTAACTATCATATCATATCGTTTTGTATATAGCTTATACAATCCAGTGTAAAGTTCAAAGCCTAACGTCCTATCATCTAACCAATAGCCTCAAACAGCCAAAACCTACAAGTCTATCCAGTCAGGTCATAGAATGTATACCTACTAACAAACTGTATTAGTTTAATATGCTAACTCATCTCAGCTGGCAAAATATCAAGTAGGTTCGATAATTATTTAGCGAAGAAATTAAATAATTCGAATAACTAGATTCAAAATAAAGTAATTCTATGAGATGTTTGAATATTCAAAATTTGGTATAATTTGCACCATTCTATTTTCATCGCCTAGAGTCTAAACTAGATCGATAAAATACAGTGTGTTTCCATGACCCGGGCTTTAACAAAAATGGGTAATAATACGCATTACTAGTAATCGTTTTCAAGTATTAACATTAGACAAATAATTAAATTGACCGTACAATTTATTTTATTTCCTTCGAACGATCAAATGCTTAGTTGGCAAAAGTTGTGAGTGGCTGCGATCTGTCATTGTCAAGTGCAAATTAACGATTCATTTTGAAGTACCTGCTTCTCAATTAACTTTTCTTAGAAAGTTAATTACTTTTAAAATTAGTATTTTTAATCGAACAATGTTCACGATTTGGCTAGAAATCTGCATCGCATTCCTCGATTTCGATAAAAGACAGTATCATAGACACACACTATAATACATAGTAGAGATTCGTGACATTTTTGAAATTTTAGGAATCGTCAACTAAGATGAGTTTGCTCTCTCGCTCATATCCATTATTGTTGACAGCACAAAATATTTAAAAATCTACAGATAAAAAACTCTTACATAAAAACGCGTACCTTGATTATATCGAGTATTGATTACATGTTATAAATTTCGCTAACACCCGTTTGTTTACTAATATAAGGTAAATAATATTGTTGCTACGAATTGACCTTACGCAAGGCGAATATAAAAATTGTATATACAGGTATACAGTTTCACATAAACAAAAGTCATTCAAATTATAGTTCTACTAATAACAGAAATATGTAAATCTAGGACATTATATTCAAGCATGTAAATGCAAAAAATATTACTAGCAAATTATGCCTATGTATCTTAAAACATGTTCACATAAAACTTTCATATAATAACTTTTTGTGATCATAAAAATACATTAATAAAAATTTAGAACTCCCACATAAATCTCAATAGTCAACAATTCAATTCATAAGAAAGTCCTTAACAACTAAATAAATGTAGAGTACTAAGTACTAATAGCGGGTCAAATTCAGCAGGCCTACAATAAACTTTATTTTCATATAATAATATCACTTTCAGATGCTTTGCGTTGCAATTTATCAGTAAAAGATATTCTTTCGTTTCGCATAACTATTTCTTATAATTTCTGATGAAAACTGTAGCCTTAGAAGTTTTACCCCGAACAAAATTAAAATATAGACTATTTTAGTACAATAATATCGAAAATACTATATTTATCAAGCCTATCTCTCTATCCGGCCAATCGCTTATCTTGATAAAATATGAACGTTTAACAACCAAATAACTATATGAGATGAATTTGTTAAATTTAAACATATAATTGATATAGCAATATTTAATTTCACTTAAATTTAATGATATGATGCAAGCGCAAAATTTTCTAATATATATAGCAAAACTCTCTAATATATATAATAGGCATATTTCTATTAATACGAAAACCTAGTTAAAATCTAAGGCTTAAATGTAATCAAAATTTCAGTCGAAATCATAACGTCGATCGTTAAGTAACAAAAGATCATATTTAGCCTAATTATTTCATTAAAAAAACACACAATGCAAAAAAATCTATGAATTTGTCGACTGACCGACAGGTGAACATAGCATCGAAGTGGCTTTATTTCATAATTATTCAAAACGAGACAGCTATAAACATGTCAAAAATCACACATACATTAATTAATAATTATCATCTTTATTCGAGTTGTGATAAGTTTTGGTTCGATTGAGTTTCAGTAAAATTCTTTGGTAAAAATAATCGGTATTTACTTATAAATATCATAAAAATTAGTAAAAGATCACGCACACAGTAAAAGATCAAATGTATTTGATATAATCGTAACTAATTCGATGATTATTAGTCTGTTAAGAAAGCGTTTACTAGCTCGACTTACTTTTTTATGAAGATAAAGAGGGTATACTGCTTGAAAACGCAATGAATGGTACTCATTCTTCAGCCATTTTGACTATACAGTCATTGAATGCATTGTATGTCGTTTCTTTAGCATAATAAATTGACATAGTACTAATATTGCAGTTCATTGAAAAACGATACTGAATGTACCTATTATATCCGTACACGGATTACCGCTATTTTTGTTACCCGCATTATGCAGGTAATGCTTGATTTTTAAATTAATAGTCTATTGTTGACATAGTATTAGAATAACAGCAAACCCAAATACGATAGGGAATAAATGAGGAGTGTTTTGTTCAAATGGGCTTGTCTTTGTATTAGAGAAAATAAACTTTTTAATGTTAGTTGATAATTTAGCGGAATGCACAGACAAAATCATTTTTATATGAGTGATATGACGACTTAAAATATGTAAGCGAAAATAGTAATACTGAATGTAAATTAGTCCTTCAAAGTCACTTCTTCATTTCTACAAGTTATACGCCGCGTCAATTTGATGTCGTGTACAGAATTGTGATATTTTAATGAAAATCGACTAACGAATTTAGGTGAATATTGCCGAAGCGTATAACAATAGTGATCGTAGTTTTGTAAAAATTTACCCCGTACACCTACATTCCTACTCGCTCCTTAAAGAATCAAAGTATCATAGTCATATTTAGAATCAAAGTATTTATGAAATAGATTTGAAATATTACAGAGAAAATCGCAAGGAAGACGTGCGGCATTTATACCACAGGAAAAAATCTGAACCGGTTTGAAACTGCTTTAAATATCCATATTTAATAAGTATATTTCCATTCTCATTTAATGCTTGACCTAACACTATGTTAAATTGACTATAAGTGTTGTCTCTCGTTGCCTTGTTAACAGATATTCGCTTTTGATTAGCATAAATTACAAATGTTGAATAACTCTTATCATAACGGATATCCTATAACAACAAACAATTATTGATTTACCCAAATATTACATTTCATCCTCATAATCATATATACTTAATACATACGAATATTATATGACTAAGAGTTGAAGTACCTACTCGCCAAATAAATGTTTTGAAGTAACTATTTCGAAATTATGGGCCAATCAACTTTTAGACTGACACTGTTTTTTTTCAGTAACGCTGGAGACAATTTTCTCAAGTTTGTTAGATAAATTGTTTATAAATTAAGCATGCAAGATCAAACTGGCACATTTAATTTACAATCGTTTTTTAAAATGGTACTTAAAGATCAATTGACATACATTTTGTAAGTTCACCAAAAGTAACGTTACTTTTGATGAACTTACAAATGAATTACAAAAAGGCGACAGAAAAAATATTTGTGTAAAAGTTGTTCGGCCCTTACAATATATTTTATAAAAAGACCATTAGTTACCGGTTCAGATCTAATATGGAAGCTATTTTAAAAGGACACTAAATCGTTAAGTTAACTTTTGAAAAAGTCTCCTGATTCGCTGTCTAAGTTTCAAAAATATTAGGCTTTGAAAATGTTAAGATATTTTGAAAGTACAACTACCTGTCATTATGACAGAATTTATAGGGGCAACGTTAGATGATATAATTCGTATGTATTGGCCGTGTATGTATTTTTGTAAGATAAGTGCAATGAATCTAAATAGATTCCAACTCATAGTAATCGTACATACAAAATCGTACCATCCTAGCATTACCCCATATTCAAAATTCCACTTTGCCGAGCTTACTCGGCAAAATGTAATGTATCTACTAACAATCAAAAATAATGAATAATGTAACAGTTTTAGAAAAGATAAACAACGCCTCGTCGAGACAAAGTCGCCAAAGCAAAGTGAGCTTGATGGATGCCCCATTAATAAGGTCTACATCGTACTGACGACGACTAAACGTTGTACACATTTAGTCGCTTGTCTCTGAAAAAAAAAGGCATTGGTAAATTATGAAAGGAAAATCTTACACAAATCGACCCATGGTAAATCGAATTAAAGCTTGTGTTCTGTGAACTAAAATATATAATAGTGAATACAAAAAAGAGGTACCTACTTGGAAAAATTTGCAAAAAATTAAGGGCCATGTCCAGTCAATTCAAAATTCGAAAACAACCTTATTTTTTTTCCGTTGACCCTTCAAATCGTCGGTTGACAACCAAAACTCACTAAATATGAAATAAAACTCTTATCTCAGTTCCAAACCAATACTGAAATGAGGTTGCTAAGAGTAGTGACAGTTTTTATAGTGCGTTTTGGATGTCATCCCGCGAAATAGTAGTGACCAGACATAGAAGTCACGAACAACATTTAACTAGAGTTTTCCTCTCGGTATTTTGTCGATAAGTTATTCTTTCTTTTGACAGAAAGCGATTGCATATGAGAACATATTGAATGTCATATACCAAAGAAAAAACGATCAAGATCACCAACGTCCGAGGCGGGGATCGAACCCACGTGCTCAGCTTTCGCGGCTGATCTCAGCACTCCTCGGCCACTCAGTCTTAAGACCGATAATTTATGGAGTATTAAGTAGTGTGACTACTGGGAAAAAATAAAAAAAGCAAAAATCTAAATATTTAGTTAAGACATAATTTGATTTGTGTTTTCACAATACGTTCTATGAGAACATAGTTTAGTTGTTTAAGTTGACTTTTATTTGATTTTTTTAATTGCAAAAAAAATACATCGGTAACATTGCTGGGTAGCAATCAGCATATATTATATTTTAGTTATTTTCTATTTTCCGTTTTCATAGTTTTATTAAAACATCTTTATTAATGTAAATAAAATCACGATATGTTGCTCAAACAATTATACATTACACTAAGAAATAACACAAATAATTTAAATATACAATACAATAAATCTAATCTAATCTAATTTTCTATTTACCCACTGAGAGTATTCACTTATCGATGAATTTAATATCGGAAGGTAGTCCCTAGTTAATTACCGTTATTGTCACCGTGACTTCTATGTCTGGTAGTGACGGATCGATAATTGGACGTAGTTATGCAAAAGGGAACCCACAATAATTTTTCATTCTAATTAACACCATAAATCTAAATAAACAAGTTAATCTTTGAAATGAGAAATGACAAATTCATGTGGGTTGGTTCCTTTTTGCATAATAATGGCGAAATAATTACCTGATTGTCAATTGTTCTGATGCATGGACGCAAGGAAGGCAGGGTCGACGGAGGCGACCTTCGCAGTGAGGAACGCGTGCATGCAGAACAGAAGGCTTTGCAGAATCTGGCATTCCAGCTCCTGAGCAAGATACAGGGTTTGCTGATATTAATATAAATTACTTATTTTTAGCAAGCATGTATGAAATATCCTAGTATGAAAAACATATCTCTCGACTCACTAAAGTTGCCTCCAGAATTAGGCGGACTAAACTGACAACTCAGAATGATACCAGTAATAGAGAAAAATAAATAGTGGTAGGTAAATGTCGATACATAAATATCGATAATCCTTTCAATCCCGATATGTATTGGCGTATCATCGACCTACTATTTGTATTTTATTGCCATCCAGAATTATTAACACTATTGAGTGCCACTAAGAAGGCTTGAACTCACGACCATCCTTTACTTTTGTCGAATTAAGGGTTAAGTTATCGCCTGCAGAAAGTAGAAAGATAGAAAAAAATATGGAGGAGTTCTTTTGCAGTTGCAAGTTGAAGGCAAAAAACAATTTTTGGTAATAAAAGCATTTTTTCTCTTTCGAAGAAGTTAATATTTTAATATCGATATTAACAACACTATCAAATCTGTGGCAACATTAGCGTGCCTTAAACTGTCAAGTTAGTCCGCCTAATTCTGAAGGCGACTGTAAGAATTATTTTTTGTTATCAGAATAGGTAGACGTTTGACCACGATCATACCTGCTGGTAAGTGATGATGCAATCTACGGTGGAGCACGCTTTTTTGAATGTGGTATGTCTATATTTATTTTCCTCAAACATGCAATGAAATGTTGTCTCTACGTTCCTTAAAATAGACTCGGAAGTATCGCTTTTAGGGCGCAGTAACTCACTGGGATAGAAATGGAAAGCAAAGTATTTTTTTTGTTAATTTCGACAACAGTGTCATATTTTATGTATTTCTTTGTATGTTTGAGAAAAGCACTATACGAGTATACGTGCCTCGGCGTGAAAACGGATTCCCGGCCTCGTTACCTATCCGTATATACCAACTTGGCTGGAAATCCTCATTTACCCGGCCACTGATGTAATGTGCTAATACGCTAAATTTATATTTTACTTTTACACAAGCAGGTAAAGCATTAGTTATGACATTAGTATCCACAACGTATTTTTTAAGTTACAGCAGAATAAAGTCCGCACCAATTTTTTTTTATAAATTATATGTTTTAGACAATCAATAATTACTTATGAGCTAAGGTGTACAATTTTGGTAATATTGAAATTCAAAGTAGTAAATTAATTATAAGGCGTACGGACTTCACTGTTAAACAACCGCTGAATTATGTTTTAATGTTAGTTGCTCCCAAGATATCTAATTAAAATTCAAATACATAGTAACAAGTAGGTTGTACGGAAAATTGACATTTTCCAAAAATAAAATATGAAATTTTCGGTGGTATTTTTAATATCACTGAAGCACATCTGCATCATTCATTACTATCATAAGGCAAAATGCATTACCGAATTTTGGAATTCTTAATATAAAAATAAATTCCGCATTAATGGTTAGTCAATTAACAGTAGACATGTAATTAAGAATAAATATTATGTACTTAGAATTATTACATTCATCAATTTGTAACGAAATTCAATTTGACTTGACGTACCTTAGTTTCTATGACCTTAGTTTCAGCGTCTTGAAAGTGGAGTTTTAACTTTGATTTTCCATCGTCACTTGATCCCCGCAACTGGGAGAACCTAGACATAATAAAAAATATAAATAACTTCCATAAAGACAAGGAACAAAATAAAATGGTCAGAGTAAAGCCGTTTAATCGTATCGTAGTTGATACATACTTAAAGCTTGTTCACGAAATAAAGTAGCCATCGTAAATTCAGTTTCAGTCGTTCTAACAGCCATATGACTGTAAATTGATTCTTCTGTTTTATATTTAACAATCCAATATCCAAAAGCATTCGCTGAAAAGTCATCAATATCTTAATAACTTCAGATAATGCTTAATGCAAAAGTTCACGCCCAAAAAAGTGCGAACTTTCGAGACGATTTCAACAATGTTAGTCTTGAAATAATTAATAAAAATTGTAGACACGAGATTCACAGTTTATTATAGTATCGCTATTGTAATTTAGTTAAGACCCATTGGGAAACTAAAGGACCCAAAATGGTAAAATAAGAAGAAAAATTAAATCCAGAAGTTTAAATAAAAGTCCTATGGAGAAATTGATATAAATATCAACCACAGCGTCCGAGAAGATAGGCAAAGAGCCCTTCTTTGTAATAACACCCATACTAAGGTATGGTCTCATACAAAAAAAAAAGAATTACCTATATTGCAATGGCTAGGTACTTTATTTCGTGAACAAGCCTTAGGAACAATAAAGGACAATACTTAGATTTAGGGCTGGGCTTAGTCTGGCACCAATAATATATTTAAGGTGCATTCATCCTTACTTGTCTTATCATGTAAACAAACACTTTTTGAAAACATTATCACACTTTACTCTGCAATTACACATTAATCATCACGTCAAATGTTGTTGCATACTTAATTAAACTCGCAAAGTATTATAATCACTCACGCTGTTACGGTCGGATAACTTTAAAAACATCTGACATTGATGTGACATTGCGATGTCTAGATTGTCTATGTACCATAATGTTGGCATGTCAATATATCGATATTAATACTTAAAGTATAACTCGAGGAAAATGCAATTAAAATAAATTGCAGTAATTTACCAAAATTTATTAGGGTTTCGTAGCAAAAATGGCAACAACGGAACCCATACTTATAGTTTCGCTATGTCCGTCTTTCCGCAGCATACTTAGCTCAGTGGCCGTTAATAATATAAATCTGAAATTTGGTACAGGTATACATATTGATCATGCCAACAAAGTGATACAATAAAAAGTAAAAAAAATTTTTTTTGGTGTACCTCCCCAATTGGTGATGTGGGGTGATTTTTTTTATTTGCTGTAATCGTATAGTGTGGGGTATCATTGAATAGGTCTCTTAAAAAGAAAAAGGGGCTTTTAAGAAAGTTTTTTTCTAAAGTCAATATTTACGGAGATAATCGCTCCAGATGAAAAAAAAATTGTCCCCCCTCTAACTTTTGATCCAAAGGTCCAAAAAATATCATGAATAGTGGGCTGGCATAAAACTATTTCGAACATAATTGGCCCAGCCGTTTTGAATAACTACGAAACCCTACACTGAGCATGGCCCGACATGCTCTTGGCCGGTTTTTGTAATTGATTTCAATATTTATTTTATTCAAAGACTGGCAGTGCTTAGTTGTCTATAGTTGGACTAAACGTCATACAACATCATACCATAAACGTCATACCATATTTAATAAAATCTTCATGTCAAACGTCATTCGTTTCGCTACTTCGCTTCACGTTGTTCGTTACGGGTGCACTTCATGTGATTTTTCTCATGACTATAGTGGCGCCTTCGTTGGAGCGACAGAGAAAAATCCTCGAAAGGGTTTAGCAGCCTTACCGAACAAGAGGTGCCTTTCCCCACGGATGAGGTCAATATTTTAGGTGGTGTACTAGCAGGACCTAAGAATACTCCATGCTTAATATCAGCTCCAGATCTTCTTTTGTTTCAGAGTTATTCAAGATAATGTAAAATATACAGGGTGTCGTTGAAAGTGGCATATTTCGAGAACTGTTCAAGTTAGATCAACCAAACAAAATTGTGTTTGATAACAATAAAATAAACTACAAAATGCATATTTTTAACCTGCATCTTGTCCTTATTTTTCATAATAAAAAAAGAGTTCTTGTTTTTTTTTTCCATATTTTTTTTTATTTCACGCGGAGGTACACCTACAAAAAAAATATGCTTACATAGCCACTAATGTCCACTATATACATAAATAAAAATATTTCCGTAAATCATCGTGCGTCATGCCAAAAAAAAATTCCATAAGTAGTCGTACCAGTAATGGTATACAAATAAAGTACCAGTGCAGTGTGAACATAAGTTATTGTGTAGGTGTTCAATCTCTTGACACTTACCGCACAAAATATCATTGACGTAAATTGACTTATTAATGCATTTCGTATATAAATCAGCCTCTTGTCAAGTTTGTATGCATTTTTTCTTTCCACATATATTTTTAACGTTTTTTCACAAGGCTTACACTTAATGTTTTCCATTTTCCAACAGAAAATGCAACAAATCAAATGTCGAAAACAATACTATGTATCAAATGTTTATCTCTCTTTTATATAGCAAATGTACTAATAAGTCAATTTACGTCAATGATATTTTGTGCGGTAAGTGTCAAGAGATTGTATACCTACACACTACCTTATGTTTATAGGTACACTGCACTGGTACTTTATTTGTATGCCCGTAACGACTACTTCTGAAAAATTTTTTTTTGGCATGACGCACGATGATTTACGGAAATATTTTTATTTATGTATATAGTGGACATTAGTGGCTATGTAAGCATATTTTTTTTGTAGGTGTACCTCCGCGTGAAATAAAAAAAAATATGGAAAAAAAAACAAGAACTCTTTTTTTATTATGAAAAATAAGGACAAGATGCAGGTTAAAAATATGCATTTTGTAGTTTATTTTATTGTTATCAAACACAATTTTGTTTGGTTGATCTAACTTGAACAGTTCTCGAAATATGCCACTTTCAACGACACCCTGTATATTTTACATTATCTTGAATAACTCTGAAACAAAAGAAGATCTGGAGCTGATATTAAGCATGGAGTATTCTTAGGTCCTGCTAGTACACCACCTAAAATATTGACCTCATCCGTGGGGAAAGGCACCTCTTGTTCGGTAAGGCTGCTAAACCCTTTAACCATAGTTTTTGATATAATCTTATACGAATTAATTCTCTTCCTGACAGACGATGTAAAATCGATAATCCTCTATTTACGTACCTAAGCAGTGAAATTATCGCTGACATTTCATTATATCGACATTTCTAATCACTAGTGATTGTCTTTTGATCATCGTTGACGTTTTGTTTGTTTCACTTGGTCTGTGGTTTGTTTACATGATAAGACAAGTAAGGATGAATACACTGTACACGACCTTAATGTCAGGCAATAAAGTCGTGTAAGCATATTTTTGACGTCGACTGTATATATAACGGACCGTATGTCCCGCGATTATTACTGAAACAGAAGGACGAGTAGTACATTTACGCTATACTTGCTATTGATTTTCAATTACGTTTACAATAAAATAATACTCTCAGGGTTATCTCTTGTAACAATACTTGCAGAGACGACAATGACAAAATACGCCGATAAAAACGCCGTAATAATCTCCAAATAAAAAAAAAAGCCGACTTCAATCGATTTCTCCCAGATCCCATCATCACGGTTTGTTTTGAAACCGGTAAAAAAAAACTAAATCGGTTGGCGTGATATTGACTTAGGGTGCGGCTCCATTGATGCGGAGAGGAGATGTGCAAAATTGACCAATTACATTCTTCAAATTCAAAATTCGAAACACTGTGATGCGGTCTTATTGGCCGAGCTCCCACAGCTCCGCTTCGCTCCGCGTCAGTGGAGCCGCACCCTTATTCGCCCATTTGTCATGCACATGCTTAATGCAAATCTATGACTATGGTTTTCTCATGGATGCCCGTCAGAACTGGATCAAATTGAAATTGGACAAAATTGGACAAAGCTAATGCTCACCGCATTAGCTTTCAAATACAAAAAGAATTATCAAAATCGGTTTCTCTCAGTAGGAAGTTCTGAGGTAACAAACATAAAAAACACAGTCGAATTTTATTGAGAACCTCCTCATTTTTAGTCGGTTTAAAACGCCGAATATTCACCCACCTGTAGGCCCAAACAGGTGGCGCACCGGGAGTGCCCTCATCAAAATCGGTTTCTCCCAGTCGGAAGTTCTGAGGTAACAAACATAAAAAACACAGTCGAATTTTATTGAGAACCTCCTTCTTTTTAGTCGGTTCAAATATTCACCCACCTGTAGGCCCACACGGGTGGCGCGCCGGGAGTGCCCTCGCTCAGCGAGAAGCCCGAAGCCCAATCTAATGTAAGACCCGCTGCCCGCCCGCCGTGCACCACCGTGAATGTTTTTTTCTGCGGAAGAAATGACGAATAAGTACGATTTGCATTAATATTTGGGTATTTTATATGTTTGACAGCCGTGTCACAATCACAACCATGTTCGAAAGTTAAGGGTTTCCAGTGGCCTATTTCACCATAATTACAAGTCTGACAATTGTAAAATATCACTGTTACTGACGTCACAGGCTACGTAGGCTACGGCTACCGCTTACTATCGGACGGTCCATGTGCTTGTTTGCCACCAACATAAAATTATTACTAACAACGTTATTATATCGTCAATAAACTGCTTTTTATTTTCCGAAACCCGTGACAAATTGTCGCAAGGTTTAGTACGATTTTCATTAAATCTTGACATGAGGTTCGACATAATTATGTCGGAATTTCGCTACAATTGTCGTGTTTTTTGTGACAATTGTAATTTTGCTTCGCAAAAAGTAGTTATTTACTGCTGATTTATTAAAATTCCTGCACTACATTTTATGTTGGTGGCAAACAAACGCACGGACCTTTCGATGGTAAGCGGTAACTGTAGCCTATAGACGTCCCCGATTGGAGAAACAATAAATTTACAATTGTAGCACTTGTCACGGTGGTGAAATTGGGGCCAGGAAGTGCAACATTTTGATACTTATTTGTGAAGTAGCCCCTGCGTTGAGCCTTCTTTTCATATTGTATAAAATTAACTTTAGGTAACGTTAACTTTCCGTACATGCTTGTGACAACTCACAAAACTAAATGAGAAATTTAAGAAATACCCATTTAAGACAGGCGTAATCATTAACCCCCTTATTCATAAACGTTTGTTAACTTAACAAGCCGCTAATAATTGTTTGTCCCTTTTGCTCTTATGGACACATTGTTGAGACCGAAAGGGACAAACAATTATTAGCAGCTTGTTAAGTTAACAAACGTTTATGAATAAGGGGGTAAGTTAACATTTGTGTTAATACAACCTGCAAGATAGTAAAGGCCAAGGTGCTAACAAATATCTGAGCACGCATATTTTTGAGCATAGTGGCAGCTCCGATGTATCTGATGGCGACTGTACATGCACAACTACCCATCGATAGCGATTTTTGTGTCTCAATATTATAATTCATTAATATAAGTATGTTTAAAACAATTACCTATATAAATTAAAAGACAAAATAAAGAGAGCGTATGGGAAAATTGGCTATGTAAAGTTTTCTGATGGTATGAATATTATATTTTTCTGTGATAGCTGTCGTCTTAAGGTTCAAGAAAATGCAACTCTTTTATTTTTATTCCCATAAATGGTTAATAATCTTTTTTTAAAGTGAGTGAGGTGACATTCTGCAGTTGTCTGCAGGAAATATAAGTAATAACTTATATTTCCTTTGCGGCACTAAAATAACATTAAATGTTAAACATACTAAATATGACAATTTTATTGTTAATAGTAATCCTGACAAATATCTATATATATAAACGGCAATGTCCTGACTGACTGACTGACTGACTTAAATCAACGCACAGCCCAAACCGCTGGTCCTAGAGAGTTCAAACTTGGCATGTACATTCTTTATAATGTTTAGAGGCGCACTAAGAACGGATTTTTGAAAATTCATCCCGTAAAGGGGTTAAATGGGGGGTTAAATTTTGTATGGGGAAATAAGATTAGTTGGGCTATTTTATTCTAAACTTCACAGGAATGTTTCTAATAATAAATAAGTAAACACGTGTTTCACATTTTTTGAAAATTCATCCCTTAAAGGGGTTAAATGGAGGGTTAAAGTTTGTATGGGGAAATAAGATTAGTTGGGCTATTTTATTCGAAACTTCACATGAATGTTTTTAACAATAAATAAGTAACACGTATTTCAGGTTTTTTGAAAATTCATTCCCTATGGGGGTTAAATGGAGGGTTTAAGTTTGTATGGGGAAATAAGATTAGTTGGGCTATTTTATTCGAAACTTCACAGGAATGTTTTTAATAATAAATAAATAAACACATTTTTCAAGTTTTTTTGAAAATTCATCCCTTAAAGGGGTTAAATGGAGGAGTAACATAGGTACGATGAATACGTAGACACTTTTCATATTAAATTTTGGTAAGTAATGCAGTTTGCTACATAAAAGGTCATTGTGAGGTTTTATTTTTTAAGTCTAGACAAAACCATATTTATTTGTTTGTTCGTTAAAAATATCTACAATTTTGCATGGCGACATATGATTCAAAGCGAACGAATTTCAAATGTTTGTTTGACAGCTCGCGGACAGTACCTATATGTAGTTATAAGCAGCGCGGGTACGCGGGCCGCCTCACTGTAAATTCAGCTTTCTAATTCGTGTAGTTTATTTGCAATTAAGTATTTAATTATGTCATACTAATATGCTGTTCAATGAAACAGACTTCAGACAGAATGTAATAAGGTAAGATTCTACTTAGGTTTAGGAAAGGTTAGAACTGCGACCCCACACAGAAACGAACGGCTATCAACGTAGGTTTCGGGTTAGATTAGAAATGCGACTCCACACAGAAACGAACGACTATCAAAGGAGGTTCAGGTTGGGTTTGAATAGTAACCCCACACAGCAGCGAACGGCTTTGAAAGTAGGTTTATGTTAAGTTTGAACTCCAACCCCACACAGAAACTAACGGCTATTAAAGTAGGTTTAAGTTAGGTTAGAACTGCGACCCCACACATAAGCAAACGGCTATCAAAGTAGTTTAAGGTTAGGTTAAAACTGCGACCCCACACATAAGCAAACGGCTATCAAAGTAGGTTTAGATTAAGTAAGAACTGCGACCAGTGCGACCCCACACAGAAACGAACGGCTACTAAAATTGGTTTATGTTAGGGTAAAACTGTGACCCCACACATAAGCGGACAGCTATCAAAGAAGGTTTAGGTTAGGTTAGAACTGCGACCCCACACAAAAGCAAACGGCTATCAAAGTAGGTTTAGTTTAGGTTAGAACTGCGACCCCACCCATAAGCGAACAGCTATCAAAGTAGGTTTAGGTTAGGTTAGAACTGCGACCCCACATATAAGCAAACGGCTATCAAAGCAGGCTTAGTTTAGGTTAGAACTGCGACCCCATACAAAAGAAAACGGCTATCAAAGTAGGTTAGGTTAGAACTGCAACCCCACACAAAAGCAAACGGCTATCAAAGTAGGTTTAGTTTAGGTTAGAACTGCGACCCCACACATAAGCGAACCACTATCAAAGTAGGCTTAGGTTAGGTTAGAACTGCGACCCCACACATAAGCAAACGGCTATCAAAGCAGGTTTAGTTTAGGTTAGAAATGCGACCCCACACAAAAGGAAACGGCTATCAAAGTAGGTTAGGTTAGAACTGCGACCCCACACATAAGCAAACGGCTATCAAAGTAGGTTTAGTTTAGGTTAGAACTGCGACCCCGCACAAAAGCAAACGGCTATCAAAGTAGGTTAGGTTAGAACTGCGACCCCATACATAAGCAAATGGCTATCAAAGTAGGTTTAGTTTAGGTTAGAACTGCGACCCCACACAAAAGCAAACGACTATCAAAGTAGGTTTAGGTTTGGTTAGAATTGCGACCAGTGCGACCCCACATAGAAACAAACGGCTATTAAAATATGTTTAAGTTAGGTTACAACTGTGACCCCACACATAAGCGAACAGCTATCAAAGTAGGTTCAGGGTTAATTTAGAACTGCGGAATAAATATTACTAAATTTAAACCAAACTAAAATAAGAACCAAACAAAAGGAAAACCTCAAGCACAATTCAAAATTCCCTGATTTAAATTTACTAAAAACTATTCTTCGACAGAATGACTTGTCGATGAAATGAAAATACTTGAACCGTTGTCTTTGAAACAACATTCGATTAAATGATTGTCAACAAGTCAAGGCGAAACCCAAAAAAAATATCACAAATATTAAACTTATTTCGGCCACTTTTGAATCTCTTGAGGAAAAAAAAAACAAAATAGGATTCATTCTTTGCAGGAAACCGTGTAACATGCATAATATATAACTACATACAATAAAAATGGTAACCTCCTTCTTTTTTGAAGTCGGTTGAAAACATTTTTTTTCATAGAAATCCAAAATCTACGCGTGCGAAGCCGCGGGCAAAAGCTAGTTTCACATAAATTATACGAATTAGCACAATCAGTACGCGCCAGCAACTTTCACAATATCTACCCATCGATAGAAAAAGTGTTGACTAGAAAGAGACGGGCACGAATAGTCCGCGAGCAGCTGTCGCGTACCACATGTGCTAGCCCTAAGCGTTCTAGAGTAAGAAGTACAGAAACGATATTTTTCCGTTCACAAAGTTATATTTTCACTTCTCTATGACACGAAGGTCAACATAACCGTCAATGTCACTACGACATTTACAGATTAATCAGTTTCTCGTATTTTGAAATATCTGATAATCGTATTCGTTTTAGCAAAAAATGCAGGACATAAAGCATGCATGCATGCTCCCCAAGACTCCGGGCTATAGTGACGACTTACACCCGACTGCTAGCTACTGGCAACGTGCCAGGTACCGACCATGTCCATAATCTCAACCAAGGCTAATATATTTTTTATTCAGTTTATAAATTAACCTTCGTGTATTCCAAAGCACATAAGTGCATTAACTGACTAAAAGCATGAACAAAATTTTAGTGAATTCATCCATGGTTTGCCCATGCATTTTCGCAGTAGGGTGTACAATGATTAATACAGTACCGCAATTAAGGTTTTTAATTTCACGCTAATTGGTTCTCTCTAATGCTAGATTCACACACGAGTATTTTTTTCCCATATACCGTAGTAGAGATTTTCTCGAACGTCGTAGTGATAATAGACTTTGTGTTCACACGCATTCTCAAATACGGTATGCGGGATCCGTGTGAACGTTAGGCTAGATTCACACAGAGTATTTTTTTCCCGTATACCGTATTAGAGATTTTTTCGAACGTCGTAGTGATAACTAAGAGACTTTGTGTAGTACCGTTCACACGCATTATCAAATACGGTATGCGGGATCCGTGTGAACGTTAGGCTAGATTCACACGGAGTATTTTTTTCCCGTATATCGTATTCGAAATTTTCTCAACATCGTACTGACAATAGACTTTGTGTAGTACCGTTACACGCATTCTCAAATACGGTATGCGGGATTCGTGTGAACGTTATTATTCAAAATCTATTGTCACTACGACGTTCGACAAAATCTTGAATGCGGTACCGTAAAACTACCCAACTATAGTCCAAAAGCTCCCAACTATGGTCCAAAACTAAGTCATATATCTTCGATTTAGTGTAATTATTATACTATTGACGCAGTTGTCACACAAAATCTCCTCATTAATGATTAAAAAACTTAGATAAAACCAAAATAAAAGATTTCCATTGATGCTTAATTACGAATTGAACTTGTGGACCATAGTTGTACAAGTAGTAGTGGACTATAGTTGTATGGTATACGAGAAAAAAATACTCCGTGTGAATCTAGCCTAAATGTGAAAATGCCCTTACATTCAGGAATCGCTGGCGCAATATCCTACTGCCCTGCGACTGGCATTACGGCTCACTAGTATTCATAAGAAGCCGCAAAAGCTTAGACCTAGAACGGCGGCGGCAAATCACGACGTCGCGTTGGTTCATCTGGCACCCTTACAGCCCGGCCAAATTCTACTTTGAAAGCTTCTTGTGGGTTGTCAATTCTGTAACCGGAATGTATTTGCCGACGCAAGTGTTTCTTATTTGTAAGTACCGAACATTTTTAGACACCTACACACATTTTTAGACACATGCACATATGTATACACAAATTGCTAAAATTTTAATTAATTTATAGGTTATTTTAAGTATATTTTCTGTAATATCCCGAATTTTGGTTACCTGCAGTACAGGCTTTGTCTAGTGCGGGAAACAGGCTAACTATTCTTGTGAACTAATACCATGGATAAATGTCTTGTCTTATCTTATTCAGATGCACTTTCTTAACAGTTGCATATTACCAGATGAACAATGTTTTTATGCCGCGAATGTGATAATACTGATAATAAATAGTGCTTATTATTCGAATAATTCTGTCAACTAGCGTTTTCAACCCCGGTCCGTCTCCAAAGGTGCAAACTACCACACAAGCACACTGTGCTCTCGGTATCTTTGCCAACATTAATATAATTGTTATTACCATAACAACTTAACATGCCCACAGAATAAATGTCCATAACCTTAATATAGGAAGTATACTATTAAGTAGTATTATTTATTTATAATGTATTCTAGTTAAGCTTAGGATAGTACTTACGGGATAATATTTCGCCGACCTACCTACTGTTTTTATATTTTAGGTCCAAACCCAGCAAATCCCTTCATCTTGGCAACCGACGTAATAGCATTCTTAGAAATTATTGTCAACTTTTGTTCAGGCTATACCAACGAAGACGACAAGGAAATCATTCTTGACCCCAAAGCCATAGCAAAAAATTATCTCAAAAAGGGTTTCATTTTAGATTTGATCGCCCTCATACCGTGGCAACTTTATCAGCCTTTTAGCGACTGTCAGTACCCGTCCCACACGATTTTCTTCCCAATAAAACTTATTAGACATAGATCAATGCTACAAAAACGAGAATCAATTATGGGACAGCTCGATATTCCCTATTTCTGCACCGTAATATTTACGGTCATGTTCAGACTAATTATGTTTTTTGATTGGATGACTTACTGGCAGTATCAAGTGCCAGCGATCTGCACGCATTTTTACGATATGAAAAACTTGGGACAACCAGAGAGAGATTGGCTACAGCGATTGGACGTCAACGTAAAAACGCCTGCATTCTTCAAATTCGTCACGAATCTATACCACGTGACTAGCAGGTGCGTCGGGGCGGGCTATGCGATGCCAGTACAAAACCACGTCATACCGGAGATGATACAAAATTGCATAACTGATATCGTCAGTTTAGTATTCTTAATATATTGCTTTATGACTGTGCTCCGTTTAGTTCTATGCTTCAAATCTAATTTCATTTTCGATGGCGCGTTGAGGGACTTGGAAAAATACATGAAAATAAAGCGTCTACCGAAGGATTTGCAGAAAAAAATAAGGATGTTTATCAATTACAAGTTTGGAGGAAGTTATATGGACGAGAGATATATTCTGAACACGATAAATGAACAGATCAAGCAGGATATCAACATGCACTCGTGCAAACGACTGGTGGTAAATGCGTTGCTGTTCAAAGGATTTCCTATGACGCTGACCAACACAATTATCTTTAGCCTCAAGCAAGAGGTTTACGTTCCAGGACAGGTACATACCATTGTTAACACCGTCTGCTGGTTATTTGTACACTGTATAGTGTATGTGCATATAAATATTTTTGGACATCTTTACACAAATCGACATAGTCCCACGGTAAGCTCAATTAAGGCTTGTGATGTGGGTACCAGTCGACGATATATATGTATAATAGATAGATACATATAGATATTTAAATACATAGACGGCCATGACCAAGGAACAAATATTTTGTGATAAATAAATACACAAATAATGCCCTCGCCAGAATTCGAACCCGGAACCTCCAGCTTCGTAGACAGGGTCACTACCAACTAGGCTACGGAGGCTGACAAGAGTAAGATGTACTAGTAGCCCTTTGTAAATAAATAAAGTATCATTATATCGATATACTTATAACCTGGGCTCTTATTACCCGAAAGATTTTAACCACGCATTTATGATGTAAAAACAAATAAAAAAATATAATATGAGTTTTGTCATTTTTAGCGGAAAAAATGTAGGTATTCTAAGATAAAAAGGAAAAAAGTTTTTTTTTACAAAAACCTCATTTTTGAAAGGTTTTATTTCTTACGTTTTGACATCTATGAGGTTAGTGAGACTAATGGCACCAACGCCTAACGGCTAAAAGACCTTTTGTACAATCATGCCAGAAATATGTATACACACCTTTATGTCCAGGCAATAAAGTTCTGTTTACATATTTTTGGCACTTTGCCTGTGTTCACAGGTGTGTTGTCGATTGTACTGAGTAACAATTACAAAATATGTTTTTTTATCAATTGGTAATAACTCTGAAACTAGGCGATATCCAGAAAAGTTTATATGACATTATAGTTTCTAAATGTGGTCAGGAATACACTGTTAAAATCGGTCGGGTTTAAACAGCCCACGGTGTATAAAACGCTGGAGCGAGAGATCCCAGGTTCGAATCATGACGTCTATGGTGTCGATCACAAAAATATGTTTACCTGTGTCACGGCTGTTTTCTATGTATTTGTATTTATGTATCTACCTAAGGCTGCGCCGTGTTAGAGTATAACAGCCTTTATTGAGCTTACTGTAGGACTAAGTGTATTTGTGTAAGATAATTCAAAAATATAAATTAATTTATGAAATAAAACTATGAAAACGTCATAGTCGTAATCACAGTTTTATTTCACGTGCAATCCTCGCGGTAACCGAAAGATATAATTTATTTATATTTATTTGAATTAAAAGAATCATATTTTTACAGGAAATAATGAAAAGTGGGCAGGTGATGAATAGCATGTATTTCATTTATTACGGGACTGTGGCGTTTGTGGATGATAATGGAGAAGAGGTTCGTACAAAAATTATATGCAATGGGAAAGCAAACTGTCGTTACCAGACTGCTCAGACAAGTTGCCAATCGCTAACGCTTAACCCCTGGAACGTCGCTGTCAAAAATATGCTTGTCGATTAATTATTTTAAATAAGTCCACATGTGTTGTGACAGATCTGTCACTAGGCACTCCAGGGGTTAATCGTCAATCGTAAACGAAAAGCAGTTAACTGTCTTTGTCGCACTAATATGAAAAAGTGACAGAGAGGGAAAACTACGATACGCTACTAAGCGTTAGTGACTGGCGACTTGGCTAAGCATCGGTCCTTAAGTGTAAGGCCTGGAGGCTACCGTGACCTACTAATACGATTCAGTTTAGGACCTAAACTGAATCTATAAGATTACCGTCAAAATCTGACAAATACAGGGTGTTTTTTTTCGACCGTTCAAATTCTACGTAGTGAATGTGTAGGTCATACTCACCAACTTTTACTATGGGGACAACGTCGAAATCGCGAAAAAAAAATCAGCTGTTTCATACAAATTGGCGGTATTACGCCGACCGAAATGTATGAAACAGCTGATTTTTTTTTCGCGATTTCCACTTTGTCCCCATAGTAAAAGTTGGTCAGTATGACCTACACATTCACTACGTAGAATTTGAACGGTCGAAAAAAAAACACCCTGTATAATTATGATCGAACCGGGTTACGTCTTGTATTTAAGTCGATGATTGCTCGACATGTTTCGACCCGTTAAGAGGGTCCTCGTCCGGAGCACCCTCGGTCAAAGCCCGACGCGTACTGCGGGCCTACGCCCTGCTAGAACGGGCACTGGCCGCGGGCCGTGGTGGCGGGGGCGATGCAAGGAAAGATCTACCCTCAGTGTTACTTTAATCTGACAAGCCGAACCTAAACTGAATCGCATTTAAGAGATCACGGTAAGCACAGATGTCATATATACCATAGATCAAGCAAACGTGTCAAATGAACTCAGTGAAATCCACTGAGTTGTCCGTCTTTAATCGCAGCTTGCAGCTTTCGGGCGTCAAATTTTGTAAGTTGAAGTGAATAAAAATTGCAACAACACAAAAAAATATGAATACTCAAGGGCCTGAGACATATTTAAAATCATAGGCAAGTAACAACTTAAGTACAAAATCTGACACGCTCGGCCGCCATACAAATGAATGAACTTGTTTCTTCTATCCAAATCTAATTGTGACGGTAAGGGTACCGTGGGCACTCAGGGGAGTGGCGAGCGTCGAGGGGGGCGTGCAGCGTTGGATGGAGCGTTCAGAGAGTTTGAACGGCGTGCACTCAGGCCATGCGCATCAGTTTACATTTGTTTAAGATGACCAGGCGCGGATCCAGGACTTTTCATTGGCACTGCCCTATGATATAACAGTATTTTATACTTAAAACAGCACCCAGGCATACCTAAGTCCAGTGTCAGGGGGGAAAGTGCCCCTATTGCCCCTCCCCCTGGATCCGCAACTGAAGATGACAGTTACATTTGTGACCACGCCAACTCTTCCTGCGGGGACTCCCATTAAGGGATTAAAGTGTCCTTAAACTGACCATTCGTTTATAGATGACTGTTGCTGGGCAGCAGCGTCATCAGGTCATCACAGTGGACACATTACGATAGCCAATCCACTCGCCCAACGTGGCGATACTAATGGATATTTACATCCCATTACATACATACGCGTAGTTAACACGAGAGGCCTAACAATAATTCCAGCATTGGCAAACAGGCTGGGTGAATGATGATGAACATAGATTCTCCGCCGCACGCCTCACTCAATTTGCACACGTAACTTTCTGACCGGCAAATACGGCATAAGACATCTTTATAAAATTTAACCACTGACGCTGACGCCAACGATATCTAACGTCATATAGATATTAACGAAAAGTATACGTAAATATGTCTCCCCTACGTGCGCGAGTCTGAAAGGCACTTGGCCGGTTTTTTTACTCCCAAGTCTCGGTCAAAGATGATTTGACACCGCAGCGTGAGCGCGGCGCGGGTTATTCCCACCAACTTGACACCAGTGGTAACAACTGGGATTTTTTAGTAAAATTCGATGGTTAATAAGATATTTTATAAATAAAGTAATTTTCATAAAATTAGCTCCTTATTAATAACTGGCAAAGTATTTTGTTTATATTCTATTAAAAACAAGCACATTACTAGTATAAAAGTACTTGGTGGTAACAACTGGGATTTATTTTTCCCAGTAGTTACCACTAAAGTGATTGGTGGTAACTACTGGGAATAATTTTTCCCAGTAGTTACCACCAAATATTTTAGTGGTAACTAGTGGGAAAAAAATCCCAGTAGTTACCACCAAGTACTCTGGTGGACACAGGTGGGAAGAAAATTCCCAGTTGTTACCACTGGTGTCAAGTTGGTGGTAACAGGTGGGAATAACCCCGCGGCGCGATGAGACGTTGAGACGAATGGTGCTCTGTGACGATCCCGCTATCATCGCGCCACCCTAACGCTGCGCTCTCAAAACGCCTGTGCATGACTGAACCTGATACCTATTTCTTTCCTAAAAAGTGATACTCAATAATGAATTGGATCACAACTATTTATGATGACATAATTGGATATTTTCCAGGTAAACCACTTAAACGATGGAGCCCACTTTGGTGAAACAACCCTATTGCATCCTGACGAGCAGGCAACGTACACAGTTGTTGCACTAGAAATCACAGAGACATACGCGTAAGTCACGAGGTTCATTATTAACTGTTTAGACGCGAAGAACTTCTAAAATGTTATCTTAGCCCTCTGCAACTGATGGTCACGTGACATATGTATCTTATTATCAATATCAGTCTGTGGGATCCCACATCAGTATTCTTCTTCTTAGCATATTTTACTCCTCTGCAGTAGACCTAGCCAATGTGCCATTCTACAATCGTATACGATAAGCGATAGTAATTTTTATTTCAATAAATGTATGAGAATTACAGATTCGTACGAAGGCACGTGACTATTTCTGGGACTTATGGCCAGAGTTGGGCATTATCTAGATAATTAGTTATCTAGATATTATTTTAAATAAAATCATCTCAAATAAATTTATTTGAAGATAATTCAATTGCAAATATTTTAGTTGTCAACGCTTTTATTTAGATAAATTATCTAGATGAAGATAACGGGCTTCGTTTGTTCTTGAAGTAAGCTCATCTAAAACATCAAGTCAAACCGTCACTATGACATTGCTCATTAAAGTAAACTTAAGTAAAGATAATTCATCTTTTATTTCAAACGTCAAATAAATTATTTAGATAAACGTTGATTCATCTAGATAAATTCAAAATAACAAATGAAGGATTATTTAGTTATTTAAATGAAAGATGATTTAGTCATCGATCCGGTTATTTGTAAAAAGATAATTTTTGCCCAACTCTGCTTATGGCGAGAGTAAAAATAATGGAAATGTTCGTAAACCGCAGATAGTGCCTTTTTTACGCGCTAGTGCGAGAAGTGGCTCATTTTACGTCAGGTCCAAAACTTCGGAGGGCCATCTGCACTAAAAAACGTCGTACAAGACACGTGCAAAAAGGAAATTCGTGTCGATTTAAAACACCTCCCTCCTCCCTCTCCCTCTCTTCGGTCGTGTTTTCATCGCCACTCCTTTCGAATTTCATGTTTTTCGCACTTGTGTCGTAATGTACTATTTTGACAGGATCTGAAATCAGAATCTTGTTTTGTTGAAAGGTTGGGGAGAGAAGATTTCGCTGCGTGCATTGAACCGTATCCGCAGGCTCGACAACGCTTGGTGGAGAACTACCTCCGTTCGTCTACAAGAAACTTTATCGGGCGACGATAAGCATACTTAGCTATTTTCCAGGCAAGATATTTCCGTTAGAAAAGCTAATTTTTAAAGGCGTAATTTATGGACATTTCTTTTAACCGCCATGACTTCGGTGGAAGTATTATTACCCAATTCCCGCGGGAGCCTCATGTAGTCATATATTTTTGGATATCTTAGTAGAAGTGAGTGAACGAAGTCACAGCGGTTGAAACGCTCATAGAAGTGCCCTTATGGTATATTATAAATTATAATTTCGCGTCACTACGCCCGCGATTTGTCTATTACGTCTAGTAGTCACACGTGAATTAAGATAAATTGGGTTTTAGATAGTACTATAATTTATATAATAGTTTAATAGGCATGATGACTGGCATGTCAAATCAGCATCTTTTCTCTAACTGTCAAAACGATCACCACTATAGAATTTTATAATATATGAAATACTCAAAAGTGACGTCACGTTTGAGTACTGCCAAATTACCTACTCTTTTAAGTTCTTTTCAATTTATTACATAGAAGTTCTATACAAAAAGTACTGCAATCTACATCTTAGTAATAATTTCTTCTGTATTATGTCGTACATAATGTTAAATAATTAATTTTAACTACAGTCATCATCCCTATTGAAATGAGCTTGAGGAAACCAAGTATATATTCTATAAGTTGGCTAAGTGAAACAGAGGGGAAACTAGAACGCTTCATTTTCCCTCTATTCATAATCGTCTCTTAACTTAGCAAGCCGATAAGTATCGTTTTTCCTTTCGATATTATCAATAGGTATGTTTATAAGGCGGGAAGAGATAAACGGTAGGTACGGCTTGCTAAGTTAGTAGAGGTTTATGAATGAGGGGTATGTAAAAAATATCTGGGGAAACAGGAACGTATGTTTCACTTACGCAACTTGACTATATTTTAATTGAGAAGGTGATCAGTTGATCACAAATTCCTTATTGCATTTGAGTTAGTTGGTTTTTTTTCTATTAAGAACAATTTTAAGTTAGGTATTATAATTAAATATTCTATGTCAAGATAAGCGTTTTTAATTAGTTTTATTGTGTCCGAAGACTTAGAGCAAGTATAGGAAAGTTTCCAAAATAGGTGAGGAAATCTGATATCTTGGTTCAGAAATGTTAACGAATGTAAAGATTTGACTACTATACTAATTAGCAAGTACTTGCTACATGTTTAATACAATTAGTTATCTACATATTGAGAGAGTCAGTCTGCCATCTTGCTTTACCCAGAGATTGGTGACTGAGATAATATCACTGGATCAGTGTGCGTAGCCAAGATGCGAATCGTTAACGCTCAAAAGTGAACGAAACGCAACTAAGGTCCGACCGAGATCTCGGTCTCGGTCTCGGCATTCTCGGCCAAAAATCGAGCCGAGACATCCCTCTCGGCTCTCGGCCAAAAATGGCCGGGACTCTCGGCCGTGGAGATTCGTAATGAGCTGTAATTGGCGAGCTTGACGCCATCTCGCGAACTTACTGCGATTTTATTGGTGTCATATTGACATGCACTGACTTCAATTTGACTTTAAAATGAACGGAAGGAATAATTGAGAGTAAGCGACCCCTATCATATTATCGATAAAAAATACCTAAAATTCTAATACCGGTTTTGGGGTACTTGCATAAAAAAAAATCAAAAAAAGAAATTATCCAAAACAAATTGACGTTTGACGTTGGACTTACTAAAGGCATTTGCTAGGGATTTTTTATGTAATTTATACGTTTTTTATCCTTTCTACCAAGTCTCGGTCTCGGTCTCGGCCGAGACTAAAATATGGGTCTCGGTCGGACCTTGAACGCAACTGTTTGTCGAACTAATACGGATAATTGACAGAAACTAGACTAAACTATTGAGACACTCAATCTGCGGTTGTGAACTTGAGTCCGTCCCGTTCTACCTGCAGCCTGGTGACAGAGTTGACGATAATGCGAGTCCATGCGGCCTCCACCTGCACCAACTCCCACCTAGTCTCGGCGGTACAATCAACAACACACCTGTGAACACAGGCAAAATGCCAAAAATATGTAAACAGAACTTTATTGCCTGGACATAAAGGTGTGTATATACATATTTCTGGCACTTTGTCTGTATCCACAGCTGTGTTGTCGATTGTACGATATCACGAGTATCTTTCGCTTAACCCCTGGAACGCCGCTGCCATACATTTGCTTGTTGATTAATTACTTTAATTATTTTATATTATAGTCCAATTGGCTTGTGACGAACCTGTCACTAGACACTCCAGGGGTTAATGTCCAGCCGGAGTTACCACGTTCCCGTGCTATGCCATTTTCTTATTCACACATTCGACGCTGCGTTCGTGAACGAGCTCGAAGACGAGACAGCCTTCACTTCGACGTCGAGCGCAGCGCTGCGAAAAACGGTATTCACTAACGTAGAACAGCTCGTCGTCGAACTGTAGGCGGTAACTCTCGACGCAGTGTAGTTCCAGCCTACGCCGCATTCGTCGCCGAGCGCTAGTGTCGTTTAAAGTGCATTAGTGAATACCATTTTTAGGCTCGACGCTGCCGCAGCGCTGACACAGCGCTGTTAGCAAGGCGGTTTCCTTAATGAATAACACTGCTGTAAAAAAAAACTTAGCCGATACCTGTAGCCTGGTGACGGAGTTGACGATATTGCTAGTCCAAGCTGCCTCCACCCGTAGCAACTCTCGTCGAGTCTCGGCGCTGAAGTACCGAGGGCCGCTAGTACCCCCGCCCGGGCCGGCGCCGCTGCTTTGCACTAGGAAGCAGTGTTGGCGCCAGTCCACAGTCTCGCTTTCTTTGACGGTACGGAACATCGTTTGGTACACTTTGAGGGTTTCCGGGCATTTTGTTAGCTCGGCGATGTTCGTCTGGGGACAAGAGATTTAAAGAGGGTTAAAGTTCGCATCGAACTAAAAATTTGTCTATTATAGCTTCTAATCCGGTAGGTAGTCGTTTTCATTCCACATAAAATAATCATAACTTCTGGCCGGACCCATCCAGCCCACTGTCATAAATAAATAAATAAATATCTTGGGACATCTTACACAAATCGACCTAGTCCCACGGTAAGCTCAATTAAGGCTTGTGATGTGGGTACCAGGCGACGATATACAGGGTGTTTTTTTTTCGACCGTTCAAATTCTACGTAGTGAATGTGTAGGTCATACTCACCAACTTTTACTATGGGGACAAAGTCAAAATCGCGAAAAAAAAATCAGCTGTTTCATACAAATTGGCGGCATTATGCCGGCCGAAATGTATGAAACAGCTGATTTTTTTTTCGCGATTTCGACTTTGTCCCCATAGTAAAAGTTGGTCAGTATGACCTACACATTCACTACGTAGAATTTGAACGGTCGAAAAAAAAACACCCTGTATATTATAGATAGATACATATAGATACTTAAATACATAGACAGCCATGACCAAGGAACAAATGTGATAAATAAATACACAAATAATGCCCTCGCCGGGATTCGAACCCGGAACCTCCAGCTTCGTAGGCAAGGTCACTACCAACTAGGCTACGGAGGCTGACAAAGTCATAGCCGAGCCTAAAGCTAATGCCAAAGGACTTTAAATCTTTAGACAGTAGATTTCGTATTTAAATTACAATTCGATGCAACGCAACACGGTATGTTGGACATCCGTCGACGCGTCGGCTCGACTTCAAATGGTATCACTATGCTCAACCTTAATAAACTACCTACTTAGTCGGCCTTGGCGAGCGAAGATGTCAAGTTCAAAGTTTTCTTACCGACAGAACATGGACCCCTGCACAGCACGTTGTATTTCATTAAGTCACCACCTTGTTATACTCGTAAGGCCCATTCTAATTTTAGGACAAGTGAAATAATAACCCAGTGTCCAAAAGGACATTTTATTTCTAATTTTGGGCCCTACAAAATAAAATTCATATTTCGTTGAAAAATATGACGTCATGGGCCGTTATGAGTAAATTTTGTTGTCCTAAAAATAGGACGTTGGGCCTTACGAGGTTATACTCTACCAAAACATATTGTATTATTCGCATCAACTGAGCCGGCTGAGAGAAAATTGAAGAGACGTAGCGGCCGCTTGGATCCGAATGGAATCATCTATCTCCAATCGTGATTGACCAGCCCATTATCGCAAGTAAGAATTTCAAAGTGTTCTTACCGGTGGAACGTCAAACAGCATGGCATCAGTGCCTTTTAGTAACAGGAACTTGGGCCGATACGTCTGCCAAAGCTGACTTTGCGTCTCCTAAAGTACTATTCGCATCAAACGAGCAGGCTGAGACAAATTTGAAGAGACGTCGCGACCAGTCTCAGAACAACATTACCTATTTCCACGTAGTAGTCTAAACCTTTTTCCCGAGTGAGGATGTAAAAGTCAAAGAATTGTTACCGGTAGAACGTCAAACAGGAACTTGGGCTGATACGTCTGCCAAAGCTGACTTAGCGTCTCCTAAAGTACTATTCGCATCAACCGAGCCAGCTGAGAGAAATTTGAAGAGACCTCGCGACCAGTCTCCGGACAACATCACCTATTTCGGCATGGTTTTTTCCGAGCGAGGATGTAAAAGTCAAAGTGTTCTTACCGGTGGAACGTCAAACAGCATGACATCAGTGCCTTTGAGTAACAGGAACTTGGGCCGATACGTCTGCCAAAGCTGACTTAGCGTCTCCTAAAGTACTATTCGCATCAAACGAGCCGGCTGAGATAAATTTGAAGAGACGTCGCGACCAGTGTCCGGACAATATCACCTATTTTCACGTGGTAGTCTAAACCTTTTTCTCGAGTGAGGATGTAAAAGTCAAAGAATTCTTGCCGGTGGAACGTCAAACAGGAACTTGGGCAGGTACATCTGCCAAAGCTGACTTAGCGTCTCCTAAAGTACTATTCACATCAAACGAGCCGGCTGAGATAAATTTGAAGAGACGTCGCGACCAGTCTCCAGACAATATCACCTATTTCCACGTGGTAGTCTAAACCTTTTTCCCGAGTGAGGATGTAAAAGTCAAAGAATTCTTACTGGTGGGACGTCAAACAGGAACTTTGGCAGGTACATCTGCGAAAGCTGACTTAGCGTCTCCTAAAGTATTATTCGCATCAAACGAGCCGGATGAGATAAATTTGAAGAGACGTCGCAACCGCTCGCCTCTGGACAACATCACCTATTTCCGCGTGGTTTTTTCGAGCGAGGATGTAAAAGTCTAGTGTTCTTACCGGTGGAACGTCAAACAGCATGACATCAGTGCCTTTGAGTAAAGGGAACTTGGACCGATACATCTGCCAAAGCTGACTTAGCGTCTCCTAAAGTACTATTCGCATCAACCGAGCCAGCTGAGATAAATTTGAAGTCTAGTCTAAACCTTTTTCCCGAGTGAGGATGTAAGTCAAAGAATTCTTACCAGTGGAACGTCAAACAGGAACTTGAGCAGGTACATCTGCCAAAGCTGACTTAGCGTCTCCTAAAGTACTATTCGCATCAAACGAGCCGGCTGAGATAAATTTGAAGAGATGTCGCGACCAGTCTCCGGACAAAATCACCCACGTGGTAGTCTAAACCTTTTTCCCGAGTGAGGATGTAGTCAAAGAATTCTTGCCGGTGGTACGTCAAACAGGAACTTTGGCAGGTACATCTGCGAAAGCTGACTTAGCGTCTCCTAAAGTACTATTCCCACGAGGGGCCGCACATAGTGTGCCACTAAGAGGGATAGACATAGTCACTTACTACATACTTTTTTTAAGAAGATACTTGTGTGTGTGGCACTTAGACTTAGCATCTAACACACACACACACAAAAAATAGTAGCACAGTGATAAGGACGGACGATTATCGTTCCTTTTCACTTCCACTAGTAAAAAGTTTCATAAGACCATCCCTTTCGTTCTTGCTATTATTATTACGTTGTCAAATCCATATCCATATTCTAAATCCTTGTATTCGCATGAAACGAGCCGGCTGAGATAAATTTGAAGAGACGTCGCAACCGCTCGCCTCAGGACAACATCACCTATTTCCGCGTGGATTACACCTTTTTTCCGAGCGAGGATGTAGTCAAAGTGATCTTACCGGTGGTACGTCAAACAGGCATAACATCAGTGCCTTTGAGTAACAGGAACTTGGGCCGATACGTTTGCCAAAGCTGACTTAGCGTCTCCTAAAGTACTATTGGCATCAAACGAGCCGACTGAGATAAATTTGAAGAGACGTTGCAACCGCTCGCCTCCGGACAACATCACCTATTTCGGCATGTTTTTTTCGAGCGAGAATGTAAAAGTCAAAGTGTTCTTACCGGTGGAACGTCAAACAGCATGACATCAGTGCCTTTGAGTAACAGGAACTTGGGTCGATACGTCTGCCACGGTTGAGCCCCGCATAGTACACCTTCATGCACCCAGCCCATGTATTCGATGCGCTCGCCTACTGCTAGTTGGCGGTTGAATAGTTTCATCTGAAACGGAATATTTTTATGTCAGACTTGCTTGGTGGTATAGCCCCGATATGGTCCCAATCGTAGCAAGTTGGGGTCTGATGATGGGGAAATCGGTTGAGCCAGTTTTGTTTGTATATATATAGAGGCCTTAATCAAAACAGAAATCACGATCGCGGCAATTATGTTATGAAAGTTAGTCATACTAACTATTACAGTGTCTATTCTGTCTAGCAGAGTTTGGCAAAAATAAATTCGATTTCTACTTTTATACTATTTTATATTCTACGATAATTACTTTTTGGCTAACTCTGCTGTCCAGAAACTTTTGGCGGTAGAAAAATACATCAAGTTTAATCAATATAGGCGCGTATTGTTGATCATTCATAATTTGAATTTGTAATTTGAAAATTTGAATTTGTAAAATCACCGCCAATAGATGTTACCTACACAAAATTTTACTTCATAACACTAAAATTATGATCGTAAATTTTGTTTTCTGCCCTCTGGCCGGCAAACAGCACATTACCGGCTGCTGCGCTAAGCTAAGTTGCCGCCTGCCAGCTCCGTTGAGCACAAAAATAGTATGATACACCTCGGCCGTTAAATGAGAAAGCCTCGGATTACATGTTTGTCGGGCTCGGCTTCGCCTCGGCCTACAATTACACGTCTTACGAGACATTTCCCACTTGAACGGCCTTGGCATGTAATCTACTATTTCTCAAACTTGCTACGGAATGTTGATGTTACTTACTTTAAATTAAACCCGGAAATACTATGTATCCGGTGGCATATGCTAAGATGATATGTAAACAGATTTCATGTATTTATTTCACACCTAGGACTGCAAACAAACTGTCTTTTGTTTTGAAACGTCAAATTGTGACACTATGTCTTGACATTCAGCCACAGAAAAAAAATAACCTAAAAACTAATGTCTATACCAACAGGTAAAAGGACACCTCAAACAGATTAAAAAAAAAAGTTAGGCGCGAATGTTTTTTTTTAATGTTGTACGATACTGTACTATTGCATTGGTTTATTTACAAATCAAATAGTATGGTTCGGCGAAATCAGTTCGTTTTATTTCATGGCAAGTTTGAGAAAAGCACTATACAAATCTCGGCGAGAAACAGGGTTACAGGCCGCGTATTTCTATCTGGCCTCAGTTCCTTCGGCCAGATATATCTACTTGGCCTGTAACCCTTCGTTTCCCGTCCTCTATAGTAATGTACTATTTCATTAAGGGCCTTACTATTGTATTTTTTTTTAGTAAATGACCCTTATCCCCTCCACGGTTGCTGATCCACTAATCTAATGTAGGGTTGGTACATACCTGTAAATTGGTAAGACCAACGATGTTGTCAGATATGCTCTTGAGCCACTGCGAGAGCGCCGCTGGGTCTTCGGCGTGGATGACTCCGGTCGTCATTTGTGGTCGGGCTCCGCGCACCTGCCAATGTAGTCATTTATGCAACTGTCACGTAATAAGTGTTTTCATCACACCTGTTCGGTAAGTGCGCCAATGCGCTGCGGCGATGTGCGCCGTAGATGCGTCATTACATCCTAGTAGGCTGTCAAGGATTTTCATACAACATTACGTCGCACTAGCGCGGCGCGGCGCGTAACAACAACGCACAAATTCTTATTTACCGCCCTTAATACACAATGTACTATTTTAGTACATATGGTGAATTTTTTAGGCTATAGTGCGAGAAGTGTGTCATTTTACGTCAGGTCCAAAACTTCGGAGGGCCATCTGTACTAAAAAACGTCGTACGAGACACGTGCAAAAAGAAAATTCGTAACTCGAGTCGATTTTTATGACATCGCCACTCGTTTCGGATTTCTTGTTTTCCGCACTTGTGTCGAAATGTACTATTTTAGAATAGAGGGTCGCTGTTACGAAGCGAGACGTAGTCGAGTTTTGGAATTATAGACTTAGAATTTTGAGCGCCAATAATGAACTGTGTAGGTCGATTCACCAATCCGAATGAAATGAATGATATGTCATTGTGTGTAGGCGCCCTGATGAACGAACCTGTGTCTACTGTCATTTTTAGATAGGTATACACATAGATGCTTTCTGGTACTTATTTTTGGTGAAACGACTTATACCATAAGTACGTTTTCTAAAGTATCATAAATAAAATTTTAACATTTCATCAGTGGCACAATGAAACTCTCGTTTATCTCCTTCAAAGTAAAATAAAAAAAAATGTATGCAACGGTATATCATTAGAGCAACGCTAAGCGATGTTCATTGTTCCTGCGGATTATCATGCACAATGTTAGAAAGTAAAGTTTTTCTAAATATTGCCATTAGACATTGAAGTGCTGAAGTAGAACAAATAATAGTAGGTATATCCAGGGAGGTAAGCACGGTATTAGGTAGGTATCAACGAGTGTTAAAGATCCGACGCAGGTCTTTTAATTACTTGAGTTTGTAATCCGCTTACCGACCGTGATGTATACAATGTTTTTCATCACACTAGCAGGCAATAATAGTACATTGTGCATCAAGGGAGGTAAGTACGGAATTACTAACGATAGTGTTAGAAGCCCGACGCCGTCAGGCGGAGGGTTTTTATGACTCGAGTTAGTATTCCGCTTACCGACCGTGATGCATACAATGTTTTTCATCACACTTGCCGACAAAACAATAAGTTTTATGAAAAAACATTATTAAATAACGTACTAACATTTCTATTACTCCCTAGGGAATTTCACTTTTCTATTACTCCCGCTACGCACGCAAGCTATGGCGCGCTTAGACAGCAGCAAGTGTGATGAAAAATAAATTTTAAGACAATATTATTAAATAACGTACTGACATTTCTATAGCTCCCGCGACGAGGGCACACAATTACGCACTTAGAAAGCAAGTGTGATGAAAACAATATTACAACTGGAATAATGTAAAACCAACAGTTAACAATAAAAACACTCCAACTTACTTCAAAAGCGCCTGGCCTTAGCTTGTCCGTCCCAAAGACGTATCTTGTGACGTATCCCATCATTAAAGGTACTGCAAACATGAAAACAATCACGATTAAGAATTATTGATTTCCAAATCTATACTCTGTTTGGTTTGGTGTTTAAAAAAAGGGTATCTTTTTATTGAAAACTACGAGTAGAAAATGTTTTAGCAAATACAGGGTTATTTTTTCACCGGTACAATAAATTTTCCCACATATTTGGTATCGATAATAGATTACATTTATCAAATAAAATTGTCATTTTTTTTTCATTTATTATTAATTTATCCTTCATGCAAATGCAAAATAATGGGCCTACTAATGATAAGACGTCAACGGGGTGCGGGACGCAGAGGGCGGCGGAAAGGGGTGAGCGACCTGCGCACGAGTTGGCAACATAGCAGTTACCTCAATCTCGGTGACTAGGTCAGGGACGCTCAGTGTCACGGTTGACGTAGGTATGTGCGCACGCGCCGCATCGTACTACCTTCAGTCGGAAATTGCTCGTACGAAATGGTTCGTAGTTATTTTCTCATTGGGGTAAATGCAGTGGCAGCCCAGCGGCTATACGCTGAAGAAAGTGTGCCCCGCCTGGAAAATGCCAGTGTTATAGCTATGGCCAGCCAGGTCAACAGATTTGACCCCGTGTGACTGTTTTTGTGGGGTGAGGGTAGGCCCAAAATTACGACTTAAAAAAGACTTAAAAAATCTAATAATAAGTGCATTTGATGAACCTAAAAGTGAGAACTACAGACTTGTGTTGGGAAATATCGAAGGAAACATTCAAAAACGGGCAAGAGCGTGTTTAGATAACCACGGCCAACATTTTGAACACTTGCTTAAGTATGTGAATTAATTAATTAGTATGAGAAATGGACTCCATTAAACAGGTATGTTTTTTTTTATTCCAATCATTGTGCATAAAGTTGATTTCAAGTGTTAATTTAAATACGCCTCAATGAAGAAAGTTTCTGTCCTTAGTGCAAGTATGAAGGAAGATTTGGGATCAAGTAAGATTTTTTTGCCAAGTCACAATCATAAGTTGATTATCATTGCCGCTTTTCTAAGCCGCCATGCCACGTGCGATGACGTTGTAAACAAACAGTTGCCAGTTCGTGTGTTTTGCTAGTTATGTACATTGATAATGCGTAATGCGTCCAATTTTCTTATTAGGTTTGCGGATAAGTTCAAACATCGGTATTTTAGTTTTTTTGTTCTAAAGGGGTAGTAACAGTAACAAAAAATGCTAGTATTCTGTAACTTGGACTACTATTACGTATGTTGATTTTTTGTACTGGTGAAAAAATAACCCTGTATACATAATATAACAAGGAAATACAGTGATTTACATTGTTTTTGATTAATTAAGTACCTAGTTTGGATTTTTAATTTTTTATATGCTTTTTTCGATAAAAAGATACTGCAAGATTGTTTACCTTTTTTTAAAAACCAAGTTTAAGTAGGGTAAATTGCGAGTAACTATGGCTACTCTTCAGTGTCCAGTTACTGAACTTATATAAGAATGAGCTCTATGTGCTTATAGTTCATTTTTTTTTTCATTTATATATTCGACAAAACATACAAAATTATAACTATAATATTATAAAACTACATTATAAATAAAAATATACAACTAAATCTAAATCTAAAAACGGCCCCCGCGGCAAGGTACCAATGATGCTGGCAGCATTACCCCGCTGAATCGCGAGGCTTATCTGTTGAGCAAGGTAGCTGCCAGCTCTTGGGTCACTTGTGGTATCTTTGAGTCTCTTTGAAATTCCTTTAAAGAGACTCAAAGCACCAGAGCCCTACGGACCCAGGGTCTCGACGCCGAATGGGAAAAAAATATAGTCAGCGCTGAGACTAAGTTACAATTCATTTTAAAACCATATGTCATGTCATTACATTGCACAGTATATTTTTTTAAGAAGTAGTGTGTAATACCTGAAACTACATCCTTCCACTCCTTCGCCCCCGTTTGTTCGCCTGTTAATCGGTCGGAGGCCACCGACGAAGGTCGAGACCGGAGTGAGCCCGCCGCACTCCCGGGCCGCGAATTTTCTTCTTCGCCCCATGCCGTCTGAAATATATGCCATTGAAATCATTGAAAATGATCTTGAGTGTCCTTGGTTAGTATTATTTGGGTCAATAAACTTACGGTTGATTACGGCTCTGAGTCTCCCTTAAAACCCATTTTAAAATGAATCATTTATGATCAGACATAGGAATTAGGAATCCGTGGAGCAATTTTTTTGTCAGGTATGGAGTTCCTACATTAATAAATTCAAATATCGATGCTTGCTCTATCTATATACATACATACTGTTGACGACTCCAGGTTTAAAATTGTAATATTTTTTTTTTATTGAAAGCGTAAACAAAATAATAACGCAAGAGAATTCTCTTCTTCTATTGTAATCAGTTTTCCCAAGTTTCTACTTTTTTTTTCGGATGGTACAAAATATTAAATAAAAAACCACATTTTGCTGAAAAAATTGGGACCGATTCTGATTGTCTATTCTAAAAATAATACATATAACTACTTTAAAAAAAACTAAGTGAGAGAAAAATATCGAGACTAGGCCAAGAATTGTGCAAGAATTACCTGCCAACCGCCATTCGTTTGTTCAGCCTTCTCATTACAATTGGCGTCGACTGGCTTCCCATGTAAGGACGGATGCTCGTCTCCGGTACTGCTATCTGTATCTGATGCGCCGTCCGCTGCAAATATACAATAGTTGAATAAGAAGCCACCGTTAACCGTATGGTGACGGCAGTAGGAATACATTTGTCACCACCACAACTCCTCCTGCGAGTGTCGTAAGAGTCGACTAAGGGATTGAAGTGTCACTGACCATTCTTTGATTTGATTGATGACGGGCAGCAGCGTTATTATGGTGGACACATCACTGCGATCGCCAATCCGCTTGAACAGCGTGGCGATTATGGGCATTTACCTCCTAATACGTCTACACGCATAGTTAATAGGAGAGGCCTACGTCCAGCAGTGGACTATCATAGGCTGATGATGTGATGTAATGTGAATAAGAAGCATAAGAAATTGTGACGCATTCGTAAAGTATTCACAACAAATTTCGTTTCGATGTTAATATTTTGTGTGGGAAATGTTCTTGAGAAAATGTTGCTCTCACAATAGATGATACAGCAACACGGCGGTCGCTTTCTACAATAAGATGAAAGCGATCTGATTGTAGGAAGCACTGTATGGATTACGTAATACGAGTATGTGGGTAATGGGCATTATTTATTCCTCCATCTGAATATGTACTGATTTTACATGGCGTGTTCGGTTAATTATTAGATTACATGCCACGGCCGTTTACTTGGGAAATCTCTTGGATGACGTGTAATGTGATGCGAGGCTTTCCCATTTAACGGCCGAGGTGTGTATATTATTTTTCTGTTCAACGGAGCCGGCAGGCGGCAACTTAGTTTAGCGCAGCGGCTGGCAAAGTGCTGTTTGCCGGCCGGAGGGCAGAAAATTAATATTAAAAGTAGGGAAATCAACATTTAGGTATAATATCCACTCACTTGCTTTGTATTTGACAACCACTTTTATTTTACATACAAATAAGATTGACAGCTCGCAAGCACAGTTGCATGAAGCAATTGAGTGGATATGGCGTTACAGATCTTTATTCTGTTAAAACAGTTTAGCATAGAGGCAGTGCTCATTTATCGTACAAAACTATACTCAGCTTCGTAGCACGGTAACTAGGCATTTGTAGGCCTCACCTATTAACTATGCGTATAGGCGCATTAGGAGGTAAATGCCCATAACCGCCACACTGGGCAAGCGGATAAGCGATCGCAGTAATGTGTCCACTATAATGACGCTGCTGCCCATCATCATTTTTTTATCAAATAATGGTCAGTGACACTTCAATCCCTTATTAGTCGACTCTTACGACACCCGCAGGAAGAGTTGGGGTGTTGACAAATGTATTCTTATTGCCGTCACTATACGCCTTATACGTTAAAAATATAATCTACAACTACAGACTATACGGCCTTATACGTTAAAAATATAATCTACAACTACAGTACATTACCCTGTTTTTGTAAAAATGGTGTGGCTGCGCGATAGTGTTTCACTGTTAGAACGACAATGTCGCCTGCGTTCCTTAAAATGGTAACCGCGTCGTCATGTGAGCAGGCTGTGATGTACTCGCCATTTACTGGAAAAGTAATAATATAATTATGTAATGTATGTCAAATAACCAAATAAAAGGCACTTTGAGGGTAAAGCGATTGGAGCTATAGGTACAGGGTGTTCCACGAGCCACTGAAAACCTTGAACGGGGTGATTTGGTAGATTAAACTGAATAACTTTTACCATAGGGAGCTAACCCAGAACTCTCAAAAAGATTTGCCTTTTTCATACAAAATGTCGTGATCAATCGGTCAAATATAATAATCGGTCCAATATGTATCAAAAAGATTTTTTTTTTTTTTTTAGATTTCGTGATTGGCCCCATATTAAAAGTTGTTCAGTATAGCCTACTAAATCACCCCGTTCAAGGTTTTCAGTGGCTCGTGGAACACCCTGTAGATAAATTACCGAGAGCTGCATTTGTAGTGGTGTTACTAAAAGTAACACTCTTAAGATTCACCTTATGTTTTGCAATTAGGTTTATGCTAGACTCGGACTCCCCGAATCGATAGTAAGCGGTAATCAATGTAATCCATATGTAATCATTGCCAACTGAGGCCTGTGACTTCAGTAATAGTAATATACAGGGTGATTCCGGGGTCGTGGTACAAGAGTGAACAGGGTACTAGGGATGGTCACTCTAACCAACTTTCACTATGGAGACAACCAAGAAATCGCGAAAAAAAATCTCCTAATCATGAGCTAATTGACACTTAAATTAACTCATGATTAGGAGATTTTTTTTCGCGATTTTCGCTGTTGTCTCCATAGTGAAAGTTGATCAGAGTTACCGTCCCTAAGTACCCTGTTTACTCTTGCTCCACGACCACGACCCCGGAATCACCCTGTATTTATAACAACTGTAACGTTATGTTCGATACGTCAGCATAAAAACAACAACATTCTGGTCTGGTTTACCTGATTAAAGTCCGATTCAAAACTTACTTTAATAAGGAGCAATGCCTTGTATGTTCGATCCTTACCTACTCGTACAACAAAATGGAACCAAAACAAATTGGCAATCGAATCCTGGCAACTTTCCAAATTACACGAAACGCTTAAAGAAAAACAATCAACTCGAAAACCTTTTTCAAGCTGCTAGGAATTCGTACCTCGTCCACTAACAATTGCTAAACTATCGTGAGCTCATTTTCTGGGATCTGCACTAGTTGAACAATTAGCTCAAGTTTCTGTCTGGGTTTGATTGCCCCCAATTACGGTAGACGTCCTGTCTAATTGAATCAAACTAGGCGGCCATTTGCATTTGAAAAGAGTCTGAGAGAACGAAGTTTGAATTTAATTAGGAAAGTTTAAATTGGAAAATAGTAGGAAAATGTACAATGGTTAAAATTGGAAAGCTTAAAGGGAATTTACTTTTTTGCCATGAAATACGAGCCAGGTTCTTTCTAGATATTTGCAAGGTATCAGTATCAAGCTATACCGGTTATGTACGCAGTCGTAAACTGCATACTAACACTTTGCCAGTGATGAACATGAAACAGAGCCATTAATGAGTGCACTCTGCTCACAGTGGAAGTTGGGTATTAAAAAATGCCTGATATAATTTTAATTAGCGATTGACCGGAATCAGTGGAAAAATAAGGGGGAAGCCTTTGCCCTGCAGTGGGATATGACAGGCTACAAATAATAATAATAGATGGCCAGTGCCAGTAGTTTTATGACTACAAGTATCTACCCTGACAACCTTGATTGACACTGACACTAAGCAATTTAAATGTATAATGGGATGTGTAGGAAATAAAGTGTAAACATATGATACAGATCTGCAAATAGGTACTAGACTTTTGTGAAATATAGGCAAACCAATGTTTAAATCGACTGTTTCTTGTATGTATTGTCTTACTAGTGATTTTAATTTTACACATTTTGAACTAAATATTTTGATTTGTAATTTTTATTTTTCCCCAAGTAGTTACACTACTTAATTCTATATAAATTATAAATATTAGATGTAATATACCAAAGAAAAACGACCAAGATCACCTAACGTCCAAGGTGGTGAAAAGAAAAAAAGACAAGAGTGGCCGAGGGGTGCAGGTATCAGCCGTGAAAGCTGAGCACGTGGGTTCGATCCCCACCTCGGACGTTAGGTGATCGTGGTCGTTTTTCTTTGGTATATGACATCTAATATTCATCAACTTATTTCTTTACCTTTTATAACAGCATCGCCAACAAACAACTGGCCTGTTTGGTCAGCAGCCTGGTCCTTGTATATCTTAGATATGAGGATCGGCAGCTTGTGCTCAGCTCCACCCTTGATACTGAGTCCAAGTCCACCCACTTTTTGCCGGGTTATTTGTACCATCCGCTCCTGAAAATAAAACTGATTTAACAAAAACATTCTGAATAGTGACATTTCGTAATTTAATAATTAGCCAGCTGGCTCCAATTTCACCACATTGACAAGTGCTACAATTGTAAATTGACTGTTTCTCTAATCTCGTCTATAGACAACAGTTACTGTACTGTACTGTATATAATAATGTTATTACTAATAATTTTATGTAGGTGGCAAAGAAGCACATGGACCGCCTACACCGTAGCCTACGGAGGCCTGTGACGTCAGCAAGTGATATTTTACAATTGTCACACTTGTAATTATGGTGAAATAGGCCACTGAGCAATGAATAATTATATTTCGGTGGATCAACTGTATTTTGTTACTATTCTGTCCTGTCCTGTTACCCAATGGACAAAAATGGCACAGTTTTTAAGTAATTAACTGAATCAGGCCCTATTTATCCTTGACACTGTTTGCTGAAAGAAACTAGCCAGCACACCCTCCTGGCATGATTAGTGGATGACAGGTGACCCACCATGTAATTTTCAGAAAAAAATCTAAGTTTTGTAAATTTGAATGCTATAGCTATGATATAATATTAAGAATGACCCAGGAGAACAATGGTAACATAGCAATTAGTGATAAAAAAGGTGACTGACCCATTTAGGTACTTATACTTCTAGTTGTTGATCAGCTACCGCTAGTTACAATAATTAATTTTATACTATGTCAATACAAGTTTTAGTTACTTCTTCAAGAAATTGTATTTTCATCTGCGAAACACATGGACGTCTAACGCCAGCTCAAAAATGCCCCCAAAAGCAATTGTTCAATTGTGCCAAGATGGGCAGGACATAGCGCTTTTCTTAACACCGCGCATATTTCGGCTCAACATCTTTGACATATGTTTATAGAATATATGTATACTTCGTTTTTTTTAGCATTAGAAAGACCTTTGCAGAACGAGATATAAGGTTTTTTTTACAGGCAAATTCTGCGGATCGAACTGTGAACACGAGTTATTAAATATCACGTATTAATTATCATGCTATATTAATACATACATTACTCAGTGTTGTGAACAGATAAGAAACATAATGTTAGTTAATTTATATTCTAAGATGAAAAGATAAGAATTTTAATAAATTGCGTTTGCAATATTTCATGGAAAGGTTGACATTAAAAAACCTAAAGAGGCAGAGTTCTCACACAATTTTAAAACGTCACTGTCACTGTCCTTCGATTTCATATTGTTGTCGGTTGAATCGGTTGTGTTTTCTATTGCTGTTAGCTTACTTAAATATTGTTGTTATTTCGTTTTTTCGGTTTATGTTCAATTTCGTTATAAATTGTTGATCTATTTAGATATTTTGTTTGTTGGTGCACATTTAAAATGGATGAATGAAGTCGCAGCCGGTTCCGGCTAACGTTTTTAGGGTTCCGTAGCCAAAATGGCAAAAACGGAACCCTTATAGATTCGTCATGTCCGTCTGTCCGTCTGTCACAGCCGATTTACTCGGAAACTATAAATGCTACAGTAATGAAATTTGGTTAGGATATGTGTTGTATGAACCGCTACAGGATTATGATACTATATTGTAAAAAAAACCATTGGGGTGGGGGCCCTCCATACATGTAACTGAGGGATAGAAAAATAATTTTAGTTGTATATAAGCGTGTGGGGTATTAATAGAAAGGTCTTTGAAAATGATATGAAGGTTCATAAATCTCATGTTTATTTAAGCAAATCGTTTTCGAGATATCAGCTCTCAAAGTCTGAAAAATGTGTCCCCCCCCCCCCCTCTATTTCTTAAACTACGCAATATAAAATTCTAAAAAAAAATATATGTTACGCACATTAATAAACTCTATCAACGATTTTTGGTTTGATTAAATTATCTTTTATAGTTTTTGTGGTAGGTTGATTTAACTGTTTTTTTTTTAATGATAAATTGATAATGGTACGGAACCCTTCGCGCGGGAGTCCGACTCGCACTTAGCCGGTTTTTTTTCATCTCTAAAGAAGAAACGGCAAAAGCAAAATTCTCTGACTGCCAGTAATAAGCGGATGGTGGTGAATATTTACAAATTAGTGTCAGAAATGTGCCATAGAAAGGAATATCTCACTAAATCGGACCGTGTGAAAAAGACTGCTGAGACTGCTGGCATATCGTTGGCTACGGTATACAACATTTTAAAAGAAAATAAGTTTTTAAACGAAATTAGATAATACATATAATCGATAACACTGTGGAAAATTTTATTATAAACGTTGGTGGTTCCGACTTCTCGGACTCAGCTCACTGACAGTGAATAAAACTATGTATGTCATCTGAGTTTTATTTTCTAATTTGTTACCAAATTCAAACTACATTAGAGCGTCCAAGATAAAAGCCGCCTATAATGGCAACAAATACTAAACGACGTTGTCGATGGGTAGGGTTGTCCTACTATTGTCATCTGCTCAGTCTTTATGATACCGTGGCCGCTTTTATACCGATAGTTTAAATCCTTAAATGCATGACTTTTAAAAGTACTGGGAGTGCATAATGTAAGCTAGGTTAAATATGCAAATATTGTTAAATTTTAGACTGTAAACTTCATTAAATTCAGTAAATGTAAAATGGGTACGATATGAGTTACAAATTTATAAAAAAAATACTTAGTTAAAAACCGCCGAACACTAAACGAAAACCTTCAATATTTAACTTTTTTCTAAATTGCCGCCATCTTGCTTATAAAACACATAACTTTTTTTAAACACAGTTTTGCCAACAAATTAATAATAAATGTGAAATCTATGGGTTCAGCTATCGATAAATATCAATTGATATGTATGTACATAAGTTCCGAGAAATTCAGTGGTATCGGCCGAAATCGAAGAAGGAAGGTTTACGACCACTGCTTCTTTGTTCACCCGTTTGACAATTCTAATCTATATATATAAACGGCAATGTCCTGACTGACTGACTGACTGACTGACTGACTGACTGACTGACTGACTGACTGACTTAAATCAACGCACAGCCCAAACCGCTGGTCCTAGAGAGTTCAAACTTGGCATTTAGATTCTTTATAATGTCTAGAGGCGCACTAAGAACGGATTTTTGAAAATTCCTCTCTTAAAGGGGTTAAATGGGGGGTTAAAGTTTGTATGGGGAAACAAGTTTAGTTGGGCTATTTTATTCGAAACTTCACAGGAATGTTTTTAATAATAAATAAGTAAACACGTGTTTCAGGTTTTTTGAAAATTCATTCTCTATGGGGGTTTAATGGAGGGTTAAAGTTTGTATGGGGAAATAAGATTAGTTGGGCTATTTTAATTGAAACTTTGCATGAATGTTTTTAACAATAAATAAGTAAACACGTGTTTCAGGTTTTTTGAAAATTCATTCCCTATGGGTGTTAAATGGAGGGTTAAAGTTTGTATGGGGAAATAAGATTAGTTGGGCTATTTTAATCGAAACTTCGCATGAATGTTTTTAACAATAAATAAGTAAACACATGTTTCAGGTTTTTTGAAAATTCATTCCCTATGGGGGTTAAATGGAGGGTTAGAGTTTGTATGGGGAAAAAAGATTAGTTGGGCTATTTTATTCGAAACTTCACAGAAATGTTTTTAATAATAAATAAGTAAACATGTGTTTCAGGTTTTTTGAAAATTAATTCCCTATGGGGTTAAATGGAGGGTTAAAGTTTGTATGGGGAAATAAGATTAGCTGGACTATTTTATTCGATACTTCACATGAATGTTTTTAACAATAAATATTTAAGTAAACACGTGTTTCAGGTTTCTTGAAAATTCATTCCCTATGGGGGTTAAAGTTTGTATGGGGAATAAGATTAGTTGGGCTATTTTATTCGAAACTTCACATGAATGTTTTTAACAATAAATAAGTAAACACGTGTTTCAGGTTTTTTGAAAATTCATTCCCAAAATTGATGTTTATGGATGTGGGTTAAATGGAAGGTTAAAGTTTGTAAGGAGGAACCAGATTCGTTGGGCCATTTAATTCAAAACGTCATAGAAGTGTTGTTGCCAATGAAGAAGTAGGTACTTATCTACATACCTCTACCATGTTATATAGTACGAGTATTTTACCTCGAGTACTTGTATAAAAAAAATACTCCTAAGGGGGTAAAAATGAGGTTGAACGTTTGTATGAAAAAAGTTTAGTTTTAGATTAAGAAATTGCATATTGCGTAAACTAATTTAGAATAAAAATCTAAGAAAAGTAATTCCAGGATTTTTCTAAATTCACCTCCTATAGAGTTGAAATGGGGCTCCAAAGTTTGTATGGTGAAACAAGATTTACTAATCTATTACTATGGACTATTTTATCCGAAATTTCACAGGAGTATTCTGTAAATTAAATGAGAACATAAATAATTAATCTTTATTTAAAATTTTCGATAAACAAACAAAGGTTAATTATTTACGTTTACTTCTGGTTCTAGAGATTCCAAATTTAGCACGTAGGTTCCTTTAAGGGTGTAGGCCCTACATGTAGGGGTGGTTTAAAAATTTTTAAATCAAAATCCACACCCTATGGAGTGCAATGATGGGGGTCCAGAGTTTGTATGGGAAAACTTGATTATTTAAACCATTTTATCCAAAGCTTTACAGGAGTATTCCTAAACATAAAAAGATAAAGATGTGTTTTAGGTTTTTGAGAATTCAACCTCTGAAAGGGGTGAAATGGTTAAACAGTAAAAAAAACATCATGGATATTGTTTCTCTGGTTTATCGAGTCACTGTGGTGGGAGTCCTGATTGACTGGACTCATCACCGGTTAAATGTTTTGGCTTGACTATTCTACCATAAGAGAAAAGGACGAAGCCTGTGGCGGATTACATTATTGTTTTGTAGGAGGGTGAATATCTGAGAATTTCAACCGCCTAATTTTGGTGGCATCATTTTTGCCGAAATTTCTAAACATCTCAATGTTATACTTCGCCATTTGTATAAGATATCGTGCCTCCTTAAAATGACAAAGTAGCACATTGTAACGAATAGAAACTTCGACAAAAATGATGCTACCAAAATTAGGCGGTTGAAACGCTTAGATATTCACCCAGGAAATGACGATGCCTGCGTTGCTAATTTTATTTCGTGTAGTTTATTTGCAATTAAGTATTTAATTATGTCATAATAATATGCTGTTCAATGAAACAGACTTCAGACAGAATGTGATAAGGTAAGATTCTACTTCGGTTTAGGAAAGGTAAGAACTGCGATCTCACACAGAAACGAACGGCTATCAAAGTAGGTTTTGGGTTAGGTTAGAACTGCGACCCCACATAGAAACGAACGACTATCAAAGGAGGTTCAGGTTAGGTTTTTACATTTTTTTTTCATAGAAGTCCAAAATCAACGCGTGCGAAGCCGCGGGCAAAAGCTGGTCTTAAATAAAACGAAGTATAGCCAATCAAAACTTTGATGGACCAATCACAACTATTTTAAATGGCGGTTTAAGTTTTTATAGGTTGATATTGACACTCATGTCCGTGATGTATTGAAGAGGGGGTGACACTTGTCAACTAAAATGCAGGACCGTTTTTGAAAGGCAATTTAATATGGCGTACGGCTTCCATGTTTTATTTTTTTCGTAGATTTTCATACTGTCGCAAAGACTCTATACTCTCAATATTTTATTATATGTAAACAAAAACTATCAACCTTTCCTAAGTCTTTTCATGTTAGTTTTTGTCAACAAATACTCTATAGGCTTTACAACTTAACACTTGCAATGTCAGAGTGAAAAACGTGAACTATTAATCAAAGCTGGTGTAGGCTTGGACATTTTAGACCACATACAGCTAAAAATAGTTACAAACCCTAGCATGTGGCACATTCTTGTCTCTCACGGGCACCACCACAGGCACTTCTCGTTGCACTGTGACCGCATCCATGCTGAGCACAAGCCGTGCTGGCCGCGGTCTAGACTTGCCATCGGACACTTGTACCATACCCACGCGAATCTGCAAATTTATTCAATGACATAAAAGTAAGGTTCCACCAAGATGCTCAGCCGCAAACTAAGTTGTACTAGTCTTGGCCTTGGACAAGACAAAATCTGTGCTCTCGGTCAGACCTTACTTATAAGTTATATGCAACTTTTTCAGTTCCAAAGATTATAATGACCTTTAAGAGGACAAAACATATTTCTGTTTCATCCAAAAGCTACAGATGACTTCGGTGTTTCTGAATGATATTCAATCTTAAAATTTTTTCATATGAATGGTAGATTACATTAAAACGAGAAAGAATTTGAAGTTATCTTGAATAAATGATAAAAATAAAGATGGACTTTGAGTTTTCAAACAGAGTACAAAATAAACAAATTAGATTTATTAGAACGTATTTATGCAAAAAGGAACCAACCCACAAGAATTTTTCGTTCTAATTAACACCTACACTCAAAACAAAAAAGTGCATTTTTACAATAACAAATTAGTGTGGATTGGTTCCTTTTTGCATAAATATGTCCCTTGGTCATCATATTTTTCGTTTGCAAACTATCCATTCCTGAGAGGCATATTATTATTAAAAATAAAGATTTTATTCCACCCTAATGAAGGTGCTACTGATTCTATCATTTAAAATAAGCATAATGTTCACAGAACTATGACATGTAGGCCCTTGTACTTGTCTCATTAGTTTGAACAGAGACATTGGGGAATTATTAGATTACATTTATAGGTATGTCCGGTTCTTATTTACATTTTCAATATACATATATTAAATATTTGTATAAGTTTTGTACATTATTCACAACATTATTGTTTAACTTACCTTCTCATCTTTATTTTCTTCAATTGGTGTCATCATGGTAATACAAAAATACCATAACAAAATAACAAGTATTCAGTTAATTTTCAACCCCTGAGTTCGATTTCATAGCCATGTTTACAGTTTTCTCTCATTTGTAATTTGGTAATATGTTTAGATTATTGTCAGAAAGTCATCTTCAATGATCCTCGGGTATATTCCTAATGATTTCATTAATTATTAACGAGTAACACATTTGTAACACGAAAAACAGGTCACTGGCTTACGATAAATCAATATAAGTGACTGGCACCAAAACAACACATAAATCACGGTTTTTTGAGTATTTCACACATATAAAGCATTATGGACATAATCTAGGTGTCAGCTAATAATATTGTCAATCTCAGAATCATTGTTTACTGTGTAAAAACAGTCATTATGACCTAATTTTTAATTAGAAGTCCTTGCTCTACAATACGAAGGCAACGGAGCGAGTAAGAGCAAGACTGGCATTTGTTGGGCATTTGGCATTTGTATTGTAGCAAGTTTAGCAAGTAGGTGTGTATAACTTGAAGCGTTTTTCAGAATCTTTAACCTCATGCCTCGACTCGAACACGTTACGGAAAGAATGACAGTTTCGGGCGTGCTATCTATTTTAAGCAGGCCATACACGTAAAGCAGGCCATACACGTAAGGGTGTACCTGACAGGTTTGCCTGTACAGTTACGCCTGTCAGGTAAAATTGAGTTGAGAAGAGGACATACACGTAGCGTTAAACCTGCACAAACTTTCATATGAAACCATGCCTTCGGCCGCGGCGCTTGATATCGACACAGTAGCGTTAATTGGTTTATTATTTATTTTATTGAAGAAAAATAAATATAAACGAAGATACCATGAACGATGGTGCAAACCATGGTTATTGCAAAGAAAAGAGTATTCTCATGTAAACTTGTTGAAAGAATTGAGATTTGAGCCGAATGATTTTCGCAATTATCTACGAATGGATGAAAAGATGTATCTTAAACTGTTAGCAGCGGTGACTCCTTTAATTTAAAAGCAGGATACAATAATGAGAAAAGCTATATAGCCCCATGAAAGACTAACAGTGACGTTAGGATTCCTTGCAACAGGAATTCTGACAATACTCAGATTTATATATGTCTATAAACTCCTCCATTTGACATTTTACACAGCAACGCGCGTGCGTCCTTCCCTGCTAACAACCACTGGACAACTGACGACTACGTACGACACACGCTCAGTTTTGCCTGCACAGTTGAATTTTACAGGTCTACCCACAGGCAAAAAAATATCAATTTTCAATATTTTTTTCGGTTGCATGAACAGGTGTGAAAAACCTGCACAGTTCTGTAACATACACGCTCCGGTTTACCTGAACAGTTGACCTGTACAGGCAAACCTGTCAGGTACACCCTTACGTGTATGGCCTGCTTTAATATTTTCAATCTGGCAACTATACCTTATCACTAAAAAGGCGGCAAATTTTGAGAAACATAATGAGAACTATGAGAAGGCGTATTGTATTGATGTGATATTTAAAAAAAAAAGATCGATCATTCATTATTACCTATAAAATTGGTGTTTTTACGGAGAATAAGATTGTATGAAATCTATTTTTCATAGGTACCACAATGAATGCATGATTTTTTTGACGTTAAATTTAAAATAAACCAAAATTTTTGGCAGTAATATTAGACATTCTAAGGCATGTTTTGTACGAGGGGCAATCCAAAAATAATGATAATCGGTAATCATTTATACAAATATGAGTTTTCTATTACTTTCATTCCTTTTGAAGTTTCCCCGTGTATTGTATTCTATTTCTTTTTTATTTTACTTAATTTTGAAAATGAAATCCTTGTCTTCACGTCATCAAAATTTATCTTTTGTGCATACATTATAAAAAGCATTCGTTTGAAGGTAAACAATTAAAATTTGATAAACCATGTTTGGTCTTTAATGTACACAACATAATTATGATTGTTGGCTATGATTTCCCAAGGTTTAGCAGCAATCTCTGAAATTTGAAGTTCCGAGCCGTTAAAGTCGTCCAAAATCTCCGGATGTTATAGATTTTATTTCATGATTTTTTTCTTGCAACTAATCCATCTTATCTAAAATAGTAATGCATATTTTACTAAAAATCTATGATAGGAGATTTTTTGTAAAGATCGAGAACATTACCCAGAATACCTTTTCAGTACCCACTGTAAGCAAATATTAATTATAATTTGGCAATACTTTATTACTTTATGATACTGGCAACCCAACTGTTCCCGCCTTCACAATCTTCACATAGCCTGAAGCACTGGGTGATTAAAAAAAAACAATAGAAAAGCGGCGCACGTATTGAGAAATGGGAAATATAATTATAAATAATTCGGAGACATTTCTGAGTATAATCGTGTCGTGTTATTTTCAGCTTGTAGTAATAAAATGTGCGATTTATAGTAGGTGCATAAAACGTTATAAAAAATAATAGTAAAACTGAGGCTGTCGGCTAAAACGAGCCTTATTAATTTGTTATGTAACGTTAAAGGTAAGATAAACAATTAGGATTTTCTCGAAAACGTATGTGTTGGCCCACCTCACGGGCCAAGCTCAGGGGAATCCTTGGGCTGCTTTTAATTGATAATTCGTAATATATTCGTACAGTTTTAATTAAATAAAACAAGTTACAAGAACACTTGAGCGTCGCTTGACATTCTTAAAAAAAAGTAGTCTCCCACAGATAACATAAATTGACTTTACGCGCCAAAAATGCACATTATGGCGGGATATGAGAAACTGTCACAATGACAACTACAATGTTGGTACACTGTATTAGCCTTGCTATTTTATTAACAATGATACAAATTATTATGACAGATAACTTGTGACCGCAATATCTTCTCCCTAAATCTAACAATAAATAGCCTCGGGGTGACCATATATAAAAAAGGATATTACAAAATATGAAAATGCTAACATTCGGCTAATCCTGGCAACAAAACGCGCCTTCGCGTTTTTTTAAATTAACGTTTATACAAAACTAAGCAGCGCTATGAAAATAATTGAAAACATTTTAAAATTATATTATAACTTACACACTAGATTGTAACAGGTATTCCCTTGAAACCTGCAACAACTCACTCTTAGAACATGTAATTGTCTCACTACTTCATATATCAATACATGTACATATTCACATGTCATTGACTCACTGTTTCTTATAAACTAGATCAATGCATGAATTCACATGTCATTGACTCACTGTTTCTTATAAACTAGATCAATGCATGAATTCACATGACATTGACTCACTGTTTCTTATAAACTAGATCAATGCATGAATTCACATGTCATTGACTCACTGTTTCTTATAAACTAGATCAATGCATGATTTCACATGACATTGACTCACTGTTTCTTATAAACTAGATCAATGCATGAATTCACATGTCATTGACTCACTGTTTCTTATAAACTACATCAATGCATTAATTCACATGTCACTGACTCACTGTTTTCTTATAAACTACATCAATGCAAATATTCACATATCATTGACTCTCTATTTTATTTTATAAATGACTTCAGTATAA
>JALPQI010010199.1:0-48679 GCA_025490895.1 Thaumatotibia leucotreta | reverse complement strand
TTGCAAGATTTCTGCGACCAAAATCCCGATTGCATCGATCCGTGGCTTTTAAGAGGCGGAATACAATCGCGGCACTCCAACAGAAGACAGTATTTTGTTTATGTTGCTGTAGATGGTGGATTACAAGGCTCAGAGGCAATATTAGGACATTATTGTTCATGTGTTGTTGGGAGAGGACCTTAGGCTGTTGCTCACATGTAATGTCAATTATATGGTTCTTGGGATGGGGTAGGTATCAAGAACATCTTGATTCCCCGGCACAGTTTTTAGAGAGAGTGATTCGCCAAGATAATATTAAGAATGAAGTTTACGACGAGCCAGAAAATGCATATGAAGTAATTTAACGTAATACTAAAAATTACAAATGACGTTATCTGGGAAAAGGGACGTTATTGTCATTGGCGCTTACGGCGTTATGAGCCATATTTGTATACAAATACGACATCACCGGACGTAAGAGCCATCAACAATAAGGCCTCTTATCCCAAATAATGTCACATACCTATGTTGTGTTGTATACATAAGAAAGCATTAGTAACAATTTCAATTTAAAAACTAATCTAATTAGGTACATTTCCTACTTGAAAATATGTCAAAACATTTTGCATGTGTGCATCACACCTGTGTTTCCTTATGGTGTAGTCAGAGGGTGAACCGTCTATTGAAACCATTTTGCAACATTTTTAATGTTCACTAAACAGACAGCATAGAAATCGCATAAAATACAGTTGCATTTTCATATATACCTAAGATCTTCTTTTTTTAAGTCGGTTAAATTAACTATTATACTTTAAGGGCAATATCCTTGTATCTTTGTTAGTAGTATTATCGAGTTAAATAAGCCTGTAGTAATCTAAGCTGTCTCCTAAACCTTCCTTAGTTAGGTATATTCACTGGTCCAATAACATTGTTTGAAGGGCCATATCTTGGCTCCGATATTACTTACGGCAAAACTTATTTTGTAAATAAGCTAGTCTAAGGTAGCACTACAAAATAGTAGTAACATAAACGATGGCCGCTGAAAAAAAAAATGACGCCACTAGTCCATACAAAAATACCCAATCCCCTTTGTCAAATCTTGATAATATTTGTCACATAATTATTTTTATGAAAGATATGGTTCTTCAATAATACAAAAAAAAATATTTTAGTAATAACAGTCACAGGAAAATTTCGCTAATTGTCGTAAGACTTTGTCTAAAGAATAGATACGAACGTGATTTATCGCTATGTGCGTCATATTTGTTCTTATTTAATTTATAAAATAATCCCGCTATGTGCCTAAAACCACATAACGGGCCCCATTATAAAAAGTCACTCATGGTTATATAAAACAGTCATGTGATTTTTGCACTTACCCACAAGATATCACATAGCTAAAATTCATAAATCATTACTCACCCCGTGCTTTGTCAGTTTGTCACTCACGTGTTCGAGTTTGAGTCATCCCTGATTTTGAGAAATGATTTACACCATGTTAGATACTTTTGTGTTAATATATTGTTTTTTTTTTTTGATACACTGATATGATGAAAAACATTGTGTGTGCCACGGGCGGTACAAGAATTCTGAACTCGTGTGAAGTAAAGCCCACGCCTTCGGCTTGGGCTTTACTTTCAAACTTTTCGCAATTTCTTATTTATCGCCCTTAATACACACAATGTACTATCAAAATCTGTTTTTTAACAGGGAAGTACCTAAGTAAGTACTTAGTTGTGTGCAAACCAAATTATTACACGCTCCTCTGAGAGTTACTCCTTCGGTTCCTGCGTCACCCAGTCGGGGCCACATGGGTAGTATCTTAGGTACTATCTCAGCAAGTATTAAAAAAACTAAAACAAAGTCAGTGGCATGAAAAATTTATTTATTTTTAATTACATTACAATATACTTTATGCTAAAATAAATACAGAAACTGTTTGGATATTTTGATCTTACATAGTATGTTCATTTAAATAATTAAGAATAATTAATATTACATACATAATTAAGCGTAACACTAAATATTTATTTACAATATAATTCATAAATTAGAGCATAGTTAATGGTCTTAGGATTTATAGTGTTTTATAGTTATTCATGTTTGAACACAATTATTCGCATTAACATAATTACATAAATGTTTTTTTTTTCGTCAAACATTCGGAGTCTAAGCTTAAGAAATCAAGAAGACAATCCATTCTGCAAAAGTGGACAATTTATAAACAAGGAAACTTTGTGCTTGCGCATGTCAGATAGATATAGGTACCTAATATTAATCGTAAAACATCAATAATCTCTGTTTCTTTATCCCGAAATAGCACTTTGTGCCAATGTCGGCTATTTTCAAGTAAGTTGTTTATTAAATACAAGTATAGTACATAGTTATTTTTACAGTCTGATTTATTAGTTGTCTTTTTAAGATAAATGGAGAGAAACAAAGGAAGAAATTAAATTAAATATGAACGTAAGCTGTTATACATATTGAAATAATAATAATATATTCTTAACTACCGGAAATATAACCTGAAGGACGGTACGGTCGACATTTGTCGGGCATGCCGCCGTCCGGGTGAGTTACTCGGCCATTATTTCCGGTTGTTCCCAGATTATTAGTATTATTACCACCGAGTACTTGCACAGACGCAACCTCGTAGCCAGGATTATACACCAGTAGCTTGAACTTCAATATGGCCTTGTGAGCTTCGAAGTGCCGTACTATAAGTACCACGCTGAATTGGAATCGATCTTATCATCACAGACTGGACTATTGTAGCTAATAAGCCTGATATTGTGCCGATAGATCGATTGCAAATTGCAACGCCGCGCAATGCTCACCGCCTACACTATCCCTCATGACAAGAACCAGTAAATACCCAGACTTGACTCGCGAGGTAACCGACATGTGGGAGGTCGATTCGGCGATCATTGTACCGGCGGTTGTTTCTGCGAACGGTCTCATAGCAAAAAAGTCTAGATCAACATCTCAAGAGGCTCTCGCTAGGTGGTTGGATCAAGGATCAGTTGCAGAAGGCGGTAATCTTGGACATGGCGCGCAAAGTCCGGCGGTTCCTCTCCCTGCAGCCCTAACCACTGGCAGCTTGGGCCCGTTCCAATGCCGGCGGCACTCTAGGTTAGGTTTTTTTATATTGTATTTATGTTTTGTATTGTTTTCGTATATTTTATTGTATTTTGCTTTCATAACCTTGTTATAAAAATGCAGCTTAAGAAAGTTACAACATTTATGGATTACCTAATAATATATTCTTTTAACAATCATTTATTTTTGTCACGTGATGGGTAGGTATATTTACAATGAAGAGGCTCTACGTAATAAAGAGTTTCATGATATTCATGTTTTATTAGCAGTATTCGGGATATAACAAACAGAGATTAAGTTAACGGTGTCTATCGGACCGATGATGAAATTATTATTTTCTGTGACATAGATATCACAGAAGTGTACGAAAATTGGCCTGCTGTAGGCTTAGCACATGATTGGGGCAACAGTAGGTATGTCGCCATGAGATAAATTACCTGCCTTTTACTAATTGTATTACTACTATATTCTGTAGGCTTATGCTGGTTCGATATATAGGTATAATTTACTGAGCCATGCGTCACTTTCGTATTTACATATTAGATAGAATACGGCTGCAGCAATGACGACAATCCATAAAATGGAACCATCATAAAACAACAGATACCTTCAGTTCTATTGCTTTTACTTTAGCGGCAACTTCTTGTCTGTGTGTAAAACCAGTTATAGCTGAGATCTAAGAACGAACTTTTGTCAGTTATAGACTAGCCCTTAATAATATGAGGATAAAACTCACAATTTTTCCGAAAAAGTTAACGTTATACATAAGGCTCACTCTAAACTGTAAAATGTTCATTCTTCAAAATCGACAACTATAAATTACGTAATTAATTATTGATAAACCTGGTCTGTTGTTTTAGGTATTTAACTAAATGTAAAGTCCACCCTCACATAGCTCGTACATTCAGTTGAGGTTAGATGAAAACGTGTCACAATCAAATAAAGTAGGTATAGGTATGTCAGGTGATTCAGTGATAGATTAAGAATGGTTTTCTACCTATTTAGTTGGTAAGCCAATAAATGGTATTTATACCATGATATGTAAAAATTGTTTGTTATGTTTATTTTATTAAAAACCTAAAGCAACAGATGTACAGATTTGTAAATGCAAACTGTTTTATTTCCGAAAATAAATCTAAAAATTTCATAACCTTCCTGTTCATTATTTAAAGCATAATACCGCGTGTAAATCTTATACGGGCGATCAATTAAACCGGACATGGAATTCATCAATGTAATCATGGATTACGAGGTTTTTTTAAGTTACACTTTAAACGACCCCACAGATTTTTTTAAAGATTTTTAGAGCAGCCATGTAGGTACGAACATTCATTATCATTGATGTGGCAGTTATGTCATCTGACTCATCTGCTTTTGAAATTAGCTGTCAAAGAGCGTTTAACTTGAGTGTGTTGCTCAACATTGCGCGCCGAATCATTTGGTATGGATAATCTAGTTGCTCTAATTTTAAATGTACTTCTTATGTCCTAAACTAACACCCGTTAAGAGCTTCGCGCGTATCAGATTTACACCCTGAACAATATAGATCATTATATTAATTGTAATTCAAATAGTTATTCAAATGGGGTTAAATTACGAAATATCTCATTGCTAGAGAGTTGTGATGAGACTGATTAATTCATATGTACCTACTACCTAGGCTTTACTTTATTCTCACAACAATTAGAAAGTTACCGCCAAAATAAAGAAGTAAAATATAAAATTTGCATTTAAATAAGGTATTGCCTGTTATTCGATATTAGTTCCTGGGCCGGGACCATTAGGTAAATTTCTGCCCTCAGTTTTCTAAGACTGTACCTATATCAAGTTTCCAAGATTATCGGCACATCACATCGGCAAATTCACATTAAATACGTGATCATTTGAATAAAAAAATCAAATTGGCGCCACACATGAGCATTTCTAATATACGAATTAAATTAATTTTATTGACTCAAATGTTATAAAGCTAATGAAATGCTTATTATAAACACGAGTTTCCAAGGAATATATAACAAGAAGACAGAGTTTCTGTAAGTTACGAAAGACACTGACTAGGTAATATACAATTGAAGCTACATAAGAATTTGTAAGTTTAGGACGCGTCAAGTGTTTTTCGTAAAATACCAATTTAGTTACACTAATTTATTAAGCCTAGTCGTCGGTGAAGTCGCTGCCTTGCCAACCCGATCACTGTAGCACAATAAAAGTACGATTAATAAATGGAAGAGATAGCAAAAGGCACACAAAGTGTATGTACATAGGTGCTGATTTGTAATGATGTTGGCAAGGCAGTGCTGGGACAGCGACACTATTACGCTCAACACTAATTCCAATAGCACACAAGCTCTAAGTGGGCCCTTTTATTTAAAATTCCGCATTTTACTAAATTAGCCCATTAATGGTATGGGTAAAAACACAAGGTTGATCAAATAAATAAGTAAGCTAAGTATTCCAATGAAAACATGGATATTGTCACAGTTTTTACCGCTTAAGTAAAGTCATCGCCAGTAGAAATTGCGAAGAATTTAAACAATCTTGTACATACAATTCTTTTTACTAATATTCTACCATTATTAAATACTGCTATCATCGTGATATTTAATTAACTCATAACTTCATTATCCAAAATTGGTGTTCGATCATGGATGTTTTTTTTTAACTCGTTCGCATTTTCTATTGGTGGTGATTTACCTCTATTTATTGCAATATAATCATTTACTGCAAAAATAAATACCGGTTTTTGTAACATAATTTAGTGTGAGTGTGACGCATAACATTAGAAAAGTCTACGTAATGAACTCGATGAACGTCTTCAAAATTTTAATTCACAGTTTAAATTGCAATATAATGATGATTATTTTAAATTGATATGTATCGTTCTAGGTTATTACCTTATTGCGTAAAATTATGAGAGCATTTACTTTTGTATTTGACGACACTGCCATCTAGCATATCATGTCACGCCAAACAACGGCAGACATTTTGAAAGCAACTAATCCAATATTTGTATTTGTATACTTACAATATATTTAGATTTTTTTAACGCGAGCTAAGCCTCATTTAAATACAAAGCCGAAGCATTTAATAGTTATTTTTAAATTAATATGTACAATTAATCACTAAAACTCTCATTGCATGATATAACATTAGAAACTAACTACAAAATGGACTAAATATCAATTTTACAATTCTTGCATTAGAATTTTTACAAGAAATTTATCTACATTGGAGATAATGGAAGGACCCTGTTTCTGGTCTGACATGACCAACCTACAATCAGCCTAAAGGTCATGTTTTTGAATATAATATTTAGGCAGGCATTCATAAAACTTTTTTACCCAATTTTTTAATCTTGATTTCAAATTGTAGATTTTATGTTACATTTTTAGACTATACGGAAATTAAAAGAATTATGTTTTTTTAACTGTCAATATTTGGTCTTCAATATCAATAAAAGAAAATTACAGTAAGTCGAAAAATCGTAAGAAACTTGGTCTTACTATCTTTAGACTAAAGCTTAGCAAAGAAACTAAGACTGAACTGAGCGAGGTATAAAATTTAAGGAAATTATTAACTCCTGGTAACAAGTTGCTTTGACGCGTGATAGGAAAATTCGCAATGAAAAGTAAGGTAAAATATCACTAAGCAATTGAGATAATTATTTCATTAACGAAGTCACGCGACAAAACTTTGAAAACACGAATTTGATGGAACTGTCGCCGATATTACGAATTGGATTCGACTATGATTTGACTAACTTTCATAACAAAAGGTATCAACTTCGCATTGGAGATACAATAGGAAATAAGAAAACTTTAGTCGAATAGCTTGTTACATATTCCTAACCATTTTTCTCATATTCTTACATAATGTATTCGTAGGTACCTACAAACATAATAATATCCGACAGTTTCATCAAACCGTAAAACCTACTTAAAACAAAACGATTGCACGCAAAAAAGGTTACTAAAAATCATTGTGTTGCTTCAGCGGTGTGATAATGTGAAGGATGGTAGCGCCAAACCTGGGGAGGGGAGTACTCGACGGGTACTTCTTGAGCCGTGCCGCCAGCACCCCACATGAGCACAGTCTGTCGAGGCACTTCTGCTGATTGCGTCTGTTGCATCCGTTCATGTTCCGCAGATCCGCTGGAGCCACCGGGACTTGGCCCCGGCACGATACTAGGTGATCTCCTCTCTTGCCCCATTACAGGACTCATGTACCTTCCAGTAGTATCCACGTAAGTGTACTCTCTAGAAGGGGGCCTATGGTACGTCGGTGCCACGTCGTATCCGGGTGGAGGCGCCGGTTCTAGGAAGCCATTGGGCGTGTAAGGAGTGTAATGGTAGGAAAGAGGTTTATACTGATGGAAGATATTGTCAGCCGTAAGGAACCTATCATCCAAAGGCGGAGGAGCGTAGTGTAAGGCGGGCGCTGGAGGATATTCACCGTATGGTGCGGTGTAGGCACCGTTTAGGTTAGTATACGCTGCAGCGACGGCATCAGCGGCTAAATAGTCTACAGGAGGCGGAGCAGGGGTGGAAGGTACCCGTCTTTTATTCCGACAGGTGGAAAGGAAATCTCGAAGTTGAGTTTTGTAGCGCCGCGCGTTTCGAGGAGGAGTGGTGACGGTGGAATCGCAGCTTGAAAGCTGTTCTGTCTCCGAAAAGTACAGACTTGTGAGGCCCGTATCTAGGTAACTGACTTTGAAATCCATGGTTCGCTTGCCGAGGAGGTCACGGCCTTCTTCCTCCCTGTAAATAGTCATCATATGATTCTAGTGAATGCTTTGAAATTTAAAACACAGATAGTATTTAAAATAGCAAAATATGCACTGAAACGCTAACATAAAATTTTGTTATTATCAGTAATTCTGAAATAAGTATACAGGGTGTTACACCACCCACTGAAAACCTTGAACGGGGTGATTTAGTAGGCTATACTAAACAACTTTTAATATGGGGCCAATCACGAAATCTAAAAAAAATGTCTTTTTCATATACATATATTGTGACCGATCGATAACGACATTTTGTATGAGCCGAAATTTTTTTTGAGATTTCAGGGCTACCTCCATAGTAAAAGTTGTTCAGTAAAACCTATCGATTCACCCCGTTCTAGGTTTTCAGTGGGTGGTGTAACACGTAGCATATGTATTATATAAATTATATAATAAACTTTTGAGAATAATCTCATTCTTACATAAGCGGCCTATGAGTGCTGATAACGAAGTCAGGCTTAGAGTTCTTGTAGACCAGTCGCGACGAGGTCTGAAGCCATTGCCACTGCCCTTCTTTGGTTTGGAAGCGGTACGCGATCATGCCGGAAGCACCCGTTTTTAATACTGAAACATTTATATAAAGATTAGTGTCATAAATAAATTAGGTATCAGCTTAATTCGTCCCATTCGTTATTCGTTCATTTCTTATATCCGTCTCATTCTGTGTTCGTCCCGCATTCTTTATTTGTCTCGATCGCTATATGTCCCTACCGTCTCAAGTCCAATTATGTAACCTGTCTCTTTCTTAATTAGTCTTTTTCGTTTTTCGTCACGGTCTTCCTAGGACTATGTCTTTGTTTGTCTCTCTCGTTTTCGGTATCATTCGCACTTTATCTTTAGTCACTTTCGTTATTCGTCTCACTCTTTTTTTGTCTTTAGTGGTAACTCGTTCCGTTCTTTTTTGGGCACGTTCGCTAATCGTCCCATACTACGTAAGTCTTAGTTGCTATTCATATCTCCTGCGGATCGGAATTGTTAAACAAATTGAAGTTTAGGGGACATGTACTGAAGTGTTATTTTAAATGTGAAACTTCTATGAAATTAGATAAAATTATGACGGTCACTCGGTCAATGAGATGTAATTAAAAAAATAATTAAGATTGACGGAAAAAGATGGTTATAAATAGCGACCGAGACGTAAAACGAATGTATCGAACTTAGAATTAGACTGAAAATGAATGAGACTAATCACGAATGTGACGAATAACGAATGCATGAAAAAAATTGAGACGAATAAGTGAATGAGACCAAAATCGAAAGGGAATAATTAAGAATCAGTCATAGGAAGACCGTGACGAAAAACGAAAAAGATTTATTAAGAAAGAGACAGGTTACATAATTGGACTGGAGACGATAGAGACATATAGCGCTCGAGACGAATAAAGAATGCATGACGAACACAGAATGAGACGGACATGAGAAATAAACGAAAAACGAATGGGACGAATTAAGCTGATACCATAAATTAAATTACTAAATTGAGTATATATCGAGTAGGTAATGCATGAGGAGATAATTACAACTTTGTTTCTGATAAGTTGATTGATACAGTAGTACAATACATAAGTAGTAAAGTACAGTCAAAGACAAAATAAGACGTACACAACATTTTTCAAAAATATGTCCCTGTGCAATAAGAACGTCGTAACATATTTATGAGTGGATTATTTCGATACAAATTTTTGCATTTGACTGTACTTACATAGTAATATTCCTTCAAGCCATCAAATTAGGTAGGTACTACCGTAACATTTGCTGCTTACTTCTAAAAGACGTTATACCGAACTTTTTATAAAAATAAATGTTTAGGACTAAATACAAATCGTGACGTACATTTAAACATTATTTAGAATCAATATGATACCCATACATAATATAATACTTACATTCTTGATGTGCGCTGGCCACGTAGGCCAGATCATCGTAGTGCACTAAGTCGTAACCTCCCATGTTGCCGAGTTCTGCGTCCGTGTACCCCAGCAGCATCTTACCCCTGGAAATACGAAAATATTGTAATCAATTTTCTGTTTTTTCTAGTAACTGACATCAATCTTTTTTTTGAAAAAAAAAAATCCGAGTTTTTGCAGAATGAATATGGACTACTAATACTACTATCGAAGTGAATTATGATGAGTTCAAATGCAACAAATTTATCTTGCCTAGTTTATCTATGTCCATTGTATTTCGATTTACCATCTTCTACTTCCGGCTAAAGATAATAATTAATCCTTATAAATAAATCAATCCTTGTTCAATCATTACCAATAAGTTTCTTGATTATTTTTTTATAATACGGAATATTTCGCCTTGATGTAAGCTTGACATTTATTTTTTAGAATTCGATGATATTATTGTTTGTTATTTAGTAAGCTGTCATGAACAATTGAGCATTGCTAATAGGCTTGTTTCCAATTCTGTATTTATTATTTTGATCTTTGCTATTTTGACGGTGAAATATTGCGTCTATGGGCATGAATGCAATGCAATTTTTTTTTACGGTGCAATGTATTGAATTTAATCATAATATATTTTTTTTTCATTTTCAAAGTTACTGAAGCTAAGAATATTAAATGTTTAAATTCTTATAATTTATATACATTATAGTGTTACTACTTAAAAAACACAAATCAAAAAATGTAAGTAACCGATTTGATTTGTTTCGCTAAACAAAATTCTTATTATGTTCTAAATTTAGTAATTTTTTGACGTAGGCATATAGCAAATTTTCTGCATATTTAACTATATCATGTCATAAAATTTAACACTGCATCAACCCTATTGTCTGTTGCTAATGTTGCTATTGAAAGAAGTTTGTGGCGCTAAAAATGCGCAATAGTCCTAATAAGTTACTTCTAATTGTGACTGCTAGGGCTGTACCTTTGATCCATAGACACGAGTGAGAGATCTAGTTTGTGCTTGCTCTTGAACATGACCTCCTTCTGCGGAATCTCCAGTAAGCTTGGCGGTCCGAAGGGAGCACATATTGCAAATAATGCTAGCGGAGGTTCTTCTGTCTTTTTGTTTTGTCCATGTAGTATTTTGACTCGGCCCCGAATGTCTAGCCTCTGTAAAACCAAACACATCATATTATTAATCAGTTTCTGCTCATGGTTTCATCTAGAATCTTTCGGAGGTCAAAATATTCTACATTAATCCTTCTCAAGAACTCAAATAGTAAATGTAATTAGATTTACAAATTTCACAGATAAACCAAAAGGGACATAAGCACAAAATGCAAATTTCATTTTATGGCATCAATTGCAGTACATCTATCTCCTCACACCGATATGCAAAATAAGTTTGATTAAAGTGATTTACCTACCAATCATGCACAAATGTGATCAGAATAACCTCATTTAAAAATTAGGTTTCCGTGCTTTTACTACCATCCTAATTTTCAGGCAAGATTATCTTTATCTCAGGTAATTTTTTACGATCAAAGATACGACTATTTTAAGATTATGATTAAAGACTCACCAAGAAACCTGAGGTATTGTCTAGTAAGCATCTAAACCGTACAGTAAAGCTTCTCTCCAAAAGGTGTGCTCTCTCAGGCCTCAAAACATCTTGGAGCGTTAGATTGCTGACTTCAGGAGGTAGGAAAGAGTTCCACAGCAACTGTCGCTGCAGCTCCTCTCGATCTTCTGAGTGAACTAGCTCGTAGACCGACTGGTGGACTATGTCTGACTGGAATAAAAGAAAGGGCCTATCTTGCAGGATCAAACTTAAATCTTAAGGATTAAATCACAAACAACGACTATTGTATAATATAATACTTAAATAAAAATAATTAATTGTTTATATCGAATAAAAAACACGCGTATCGTTCAAACAATTAATGAACAATACTCAAAGTAAAGTTAGAAAACGCGAGTCATCATCAAGCCATAAATCAATAAACTATAAAATAGCCCTAAATAATCGATTCCGGCTCGATCATCAAATCATCTGTAACGAAGATGGACATATTAATTTCATACTCAATTATGCAAATGTCAATCTTAACAATAATGAATTAGGGTGCAATATTGATTGGAAATGGATAGTAATATCAAATAAAACCAGCTCTTTTAACACGTCATGTAACAAAGACCGTGTAAATATGGATAATGCAGCATGCTGCAAGGAACTAATTGAAAATCAATGGGGTCGCTCAGGGCACGGTGCTAGGGCCCGGTGACATGTAAATGATTCATACCCAAAACCCCAAAAGCTTATTGAGAGTGGGGGAACATATTGCAGGCATTAAACGTCAGACGATGATTTGTTGGGTAATTGCTTTTGGGGTAGTCGTTGCTATGGAGTAAAGCTGTGTTTTGTTGATATCCCTTTGTTTTTGCAACTTGGGTCTGGGACAGGGAAGTGGTAACCAGATATAAGTTGTTTTGTGTTGTAAGAGGAATACATTATGTGAAAATAACCGAGATAATAGAGGTATAACCTCAATTGAAACATATTTAAAATCTATATAGACGTCAAATACGGGGTGGAACGGAACGACGATCTTTCCCGCTACCGACCGAGTCTACCAACCATTACGATGAACTTTCAGTATGGGACCAACATCGAAATATCTTTAAAAAAATTAGCCCCTCATACGAAGTGACTGATTAGTTAGATCTCAATAGTATGGAAAAGTCAATTTTCCATGTACGTTTTCGATGTTGATCCCATACTGAAAGTTCATTGTAATGGTTGGTAGACTCGGTCGGTAGCGGGAAAGATCGTCGTTCCGCTTCACCCTGTATATTATGTTGGTTACTGGGCCACAGTGTATATCAACCATTTATGGTTTTCAGTTAATGTTTTACTACATTATTCAATCTCATGAATTATTGAGGCTAAAGACAACATTAAGGTAAATTAGACTGCAATCCACTAGTCATCTTTCCAACAATGCCAAAAACGTATAGTAAACAAACCCAAAATCACTATCTGACCTCATTTATAAGAGAAAGTGAAACATCATGTCAGGAGGTGCACAGGCGGATCGATAAGCCACCTGGTGCGCTCCTCAGGAACAATATGGCACTATTGGGGAATAATTTACCATGAATTAAAAGACAACATTCAAGATAAAATAAACTTTAAGTCAATACCATACGAATTTGCGAAGCCGTAGATTTTTGTAGCAGTGTTATCTATGAGGATGACATAAACGGGAGGGCAGGAGATAAATGAAAATGATTGTGTAAAGATGTATTGAATGTGAGAGTAAAATATTCTTATTGTAATTCATCAACACTGGGAACATCTTAGTTAAGGCATGTGACACTATATTCTTTAACGATTTAACCCTTAGGTGAATACAGTATCAAAAACGATACGACCGAAATGACACATGTCGAAATAAGTAATCAATTGCGGCTGTCTCAGACTGAGCAACAGAGTTCTAATTGGCATCGATTGTTTACATAAGTCATTTCAGAAATAAAATGTGTGATATGATATCAGGATATGCACCTAAGGGATAAATAAACTCAACGTAAATAATAAATAGAAGTTTCTGATTTTATGTGCCATCATTGTGACATTTGTTTTTGTTAGAAATGGTTCATTTTTATAAAGCATCGTAAGTTTAGAAAAGTTTAAAAGAGAGAATTTAAAGAATAACCACAAGTTAAAACTGCGTAAAGAGTAAAAACAGGACCATTTGAATACCACGTGTAAGTCTATTCTAGTAATGTTATTAATAAAGGAATGTATGAAAATGACGTAAACATTTTTTATTGTTTTATAATTAAGGCTATATCTTAAATCTATCTTGGTTTCGTGATAGAGCATTCTAAAATCGACGTAAAAGAATGATTGAAGGCACACGTTGGTCGAGGAATACCCGGAGCCCTTTAGTGGCTCCACTAACCCTGGCACGTGCCCATACCAGGAAGTAGCAAGTACCGGCCGATTTAATGATTCCAAAATCGATTTGTTTAATCACCAACTACCCCTACAGGCAAAGACTAAACTGATAGAAGAGACATTGCCGAGGAAAAAGTAGATGTGTGTTTACTTGCTCACAAGCTGGAGTGTGGTCATCTGTTTTTATAGTTCATTACATACTTAATGGTCTTGTTTTTAAAAGTAAAACGGTTCACGCATTAAATATGGACATATTTAAATTACATATAGCCGACATATATATTCAACAGCCGACGGTTATCAATACAATTTAATCACTGTTTAAAAATATATTTGTACTTTTAAAACATAAGATAGATGTGAATAAAACTATTAACATACATTTATTACTATTAACGTCACATTGGCAACTAAAAGCAAACTTTAACCTTCCAGTTGTAAGTTTTATTAGTGGCATTGACTTTCTATAAACATTTAATCTATGCTAAATAGTCAGTCAGGTAACGAAATTACTCGGTTGCCTCGAGCATAAACAAAAGCAAGCGGGGGAATAAAATTTATACCATGCTCCTTTAGTGAAAGTTTTATTATAAGGGGTCGGATTTCGAGCAAAATTGGGGTTTTTACTTCTGATAGCAATATTTCACCGCCGGCTTTATTAGCCGTAATGCGGAGGGCATTTATTAATGAGCAAGTTTTTAAAAATGCGGCCTTTTTGTCACGTTTTTTTCGTGTTGTTTTTAGGGTTCTGTTGTATTCTCGAGAGTTAGTTTTAAGGGGAAGAATAAAATAACAAAAAGGAAAAAAAAACAGTTTTTAATTGTATTCAAATGTCAAATGGAAAGCGTCTTAAGATTGGTTATTGAATATTTGTTACTTAAGAAAACTTAGCACTCCGTCATTTTCGGCCACATCCAGGAGAAAGTCTAATTATTGTTATCATTTAAAAGTAGATTAAAGTATTCATTTATTTTTACCAAGCAGTCAAATATACTATAAATAGTATATTGTGAATGATGATAAAGGCCAGAGCTTGTTCATAATGTGCTTTACTTAAGCTTTAAGGGAATGTGTTTAACTAGTTTTATTTAATTTATGTTCTATACGAAAAAAGTTATTTATAAAACAATCATACTATTATCAACACATTTCTTATTACGTGCATTTCTAATTTTTCTGTAACAAATAAAGGCTTTTTTATTTTTATATTAGAAGGAAGTAAATATTTTAACGTACGGAATTAACAAAATTCAGTTAATGTCCAATGTACGACGTCTTGTAATAATAAATCTTGTTATTTTTCTTTAATTTCAAACAAACAAGTTTATCTTATACAACAGAACCCTCTAGCAAGGGATTATTTTCTATTTTCGAATACTGGTCCGATAAAAAGCTTAGCCGATAAAATGGGGTGGTTACTGCAAAGGCTTTATCGTCGAATATAATATTTTATTGCAATAAAAAGTTTCGTGAATAAGTAATTAAGAAAAATATGGTTTTTGTTTGTAGTTTTGATGGTTGATTGTTGTTGATAGTGCCTCTTTATAGGTTTAAATATCGATTCGTGAATGTCATGGGTATATTGTAACTATTCCCATGACCTCTTCTAAACATTTATCTTTGTTACATCGATTTTCCGAGTGTAATATTTTCTTCTCTTTTCTAAATATTAACTTTTTGGATGCTAAACGACTAATATTGCGGCGCTTCAGGTTCAACGCTAAAGACCATAAGTATAAGACATAAGAGAAGAAGAGATATAAGTATAATTCATTATTTACAGAGCAATATAGATCTAAAAGCACGATCGTAAGGTCAAATTTAGTTTAGAAAATTTAGCGAAGTCGCACCTAATGCCTGCGAAGCCGAAAGTCCCAGTATATCACAAATATATGTTTTCTATGTATTTAAATATGTACATATCACTTATCTACATAATTATGTAGGCGCTTAGTACAACACAGATATTAATTAATTACTGAGCGAGCATACCGTAGGGCTAAGTTGATTTGATTGATTTGTGTAAGATTGTCCAATAATAAGTATTCATGATATTTATTACAATTATTACCTATGTATAACAGTAAGTAACCATAGGTATGCTAGTGTAGGTACAAATTGCGGAATACGAGTATCAATTCTGAGGCGGACATTTCATTTTTAATTTCATGGATGTAGCCCAGTGTTGACTGGGCTTTCGGATACGTATAAACATTCGTATGTTGATATGTATCCGAAAAGATCACTTAGTTATCTGAAAACAACTTTTTATGTGTATAATGATTTGTAAAATGGAAGATCCAACTCATGACTAAATTATTAAACTGATTACGTACTTTGTCATATACAAATTAAGTGCATAACTGTATGTTATTGGTCGTCTGTCTGGTTCTATAGTGTTGCCCCTCTTGTAGCGTGGGTGAGCAAATTTTAGCGGCAAATATCAAATGATGAGTCAGATTTTTCTTACCTACTAAACTACGGAGTGTATAACTGTGTACCTATAGTTATGACAAACTCTCTCTCTTAAGTGCGATAAATCCAAAACTAGTAAATATATTATTATGTTTTCAGTTACAATGTATAACACTATAGGTATGTTTCGTTTATTACAAAATAGTTTCTTATTTATAGATTAATCACCGCATGTTTCGTGATTAGCGACAATTAGGGTTAATTACCACTAAATCAAATTAACCAGTGACAAATTAAACCAGCTATGAAGTGAAGGTTGTTTTCAGGTAACTGTAGCTGTATACTACTGAAACTAGTGGAAGGACGCAGATTTGGCACCATATTATTATATATTTGATAATAATAATATAATGAGCTGACTTTGTAGGTAAATATTTTTTCACTTTGCTGTTTCTCTAATATTCCCGCATTTTAATAAGTACTTAGGGATTGACATAAACCATAATTTTAATTTTACAGTGTTATTCACGTACCTACCTATTTGATGTTTTAAATTAGAATAAGTCAGTGGATTTGATTAAAATGGTAAAACGTTACTAAATAATGAGGCAGGCATTTTCTTATTCTGCCACCATTTAACCATTAAATTTATATACCTAACCTAATTAATTTACAAAAAAAAACTTTTATGTACGCGACTCTACATAAATTAGGCATTAAAACACACACCTATGCTGTTATGAAACGCCGTTGTTTCATAAAAATCGTAATACAACACTTGTATATTAATGAATTTAATGATAAAAACCGACCAAAAGCAGGTTGGGCCATGCTCGATGTAAGGTTCCATGATAGTCGTTCTGTTCCACCTATCAAGGTCAAAATAATTTTCCTAGGAAGATTTTAAAAAGATCTACTTTTGTGTTTTTTTCGTATGTTTCAAAGTTATGGTTCAAAAGTTAAAGGGGGGGACACATTTTTTTTTATCGGTGCTCTTATTTCCTAAAATATTTAAACATCAAAAAATGTTTTTAGTAAACCTCTTTTATATCACAGTAAGGGTTGAAATGAAAAAGAGTCAGCCGCCGAGCTATCCTTACTTGTACAGGCAGAAAAATTCTGGCGGATGTAGGCATTTACAGGGGAGATACATAATTAGTGCGCCATGCTCTGCGTCAGCATTCGTAACTCAGAATTGGTGGAAACGGTCTTACGTCACCAATATAACACCCTCCTTAAATACCATCCATTACACTGTTATCCATGCAGTTCCTCTGACCAGGATAGCTGCAACTTGCTTATTAGCTATGACTTACAACATCAGCGTAACCATGTATTTCAGTTTGATATTTTCGGCTCACCAGGGAGAATAGAGGATAATATATGACGAAAATATTATGAACAGGAATAGGTCCTTTATTTTGGGAACTAACCTGGTGGAAACCGAGGTAGCTCTCGATGCTGTGGGTCGCGAAGAACACCTCGCCTTCGCACGTGAGGATCATCAGGAAACCATTTAGCGCCTGGAAAATATTGCAGTAATTATTAAAAATTACCTGTGTTTAAAATCCTTACAAGTAGGTAACGTTTATTTACTAAGAACCTATAAAACTTTACTTCCTACAAAAGCATGTGGCCAAGAATCCGCGAGTTTTCCTGAAAGGCACGTTTGACAATTTCCCGTTGACGTGTGAGTTATGAACGCTGCTGACTGAAATACTGAGCGTGTATCCATTGACTACTTAGCGATAAAATATTCTAACTTTTGTAGGAGAATTTGAAACATGACTATGATTCGAATCGAATAGGACCGGTATTGTGTATTTTTGAGAAGTTCTAAATTTCGATAATAACTCGGTTTTGGTGCTCATTTTACAAACTATAAGCCATTTTATAATATAAAAACGCCGATCGAGTTTCAATTCCTAAAGATATTGTACTTAACTATCGTTACAAAGCTAACTGCAATTAAGGTTTTTTTAATTCACACTAATTGGGTGTCCCCAAAAGTGAAAATGCCCAAAAATTTAAGAATAAACTTATACTTACACTTATTTAAAATAAACGATAGTACGTTATAGATTTGTATCATCATTTTACCACCTTGTACTCTAGGATTAAGAGTAAAACGTAACACTGGATGGATGTGCGACATTATGGCGCTCAACACTCGTGCAACCCTAAGGTGCGTTCAAACTAAAAGAGCATTCGCTGTTCTAACCTCCCACTCTACAAAATTCGATCGGTACACAAAACGTGATTGGTTGATTTCGTAGAACGGGCGCTAGAACAGTGAATGCTCTTTTTGTTTAAACGCACCTATACGCACGCGGGAGCCTACGGGAACGCGTCCACAGCCAAAACTTAAAATATTCGCGGCCGCAAACCAACTCGTATTTATTGCTCGAGTTTGGATTGATTTACTAGCACATTTCCATAATTTATATATTCGTAAAAATGCCGTTCAAAGTTTTGCCTAACATTTTCATGTTCTTTACAAACTGACAAAATTGGCTAAAAGAATTTGATAGCTCGTACATATTAGTCACCTTTTAACTACGTACGCATAATTATTTGTACACCATCAAAACATTTAGCAATGATTTCTTGAACGTAGAGGTAAGTAGTCGTAGTAGTATAATAAAAGTATTACAACGTTAGATATAAAAAAACTGAAATACAAAAACTGGATTAATCCATTGCCACATGTGAGACAGAAACTTGAGACCAGAAGTCATAAACACTAGTTTAAGTTGCCACATTATTTGCATACCAAACCAGGTTCAAAATGTAAACTTCCCACCCTACAAATTAAGACTCTGTATCTAGTAATATGCAAAGCCAATAAAGTGTCTTATCTTAGGTATCTCTTATCACTCGAACTAAGCTATGCAGGCTTTTCCGTTCAGAATATTCCCGTCCTATCATGTCCATCGATGTCTTTCAATTTATCTTTTTTACCTTATTTTTAACATGTTTTCTTTAATATTCGATTTAATTCAGAAACATACGTATCATAATCTGTTGAACTCTACATATATTTTCCAGCAAATAAGCCATTTTCTAAAGATATTGTTTTCAGTGTTGTCTCTAATCTTCTTATAAATAAGTAGACTAGCGATGCTCCCCGATTTCACACAGGAACGATGCTCATACTAAAAACTTTCTCATGAATCACTATTAAAACTGCATTACAATCTTTTGCTTAGTTTTAAAGATCTATGATAGATGGGATGTACGCACAACCGAATAGTGTTTTTAATTTAGTTCCGGCTAGGGTGTTTATTGAAGCCTGAATGAAGCGATATATACCTACCATAATAACACCCTAAACGTAGTAAGGGATTCTAAAGTGGAATCCCGAGCGTAATCAGGGATTCAATCGTTCACTTTGATAACGTGTGACCTATACTGCTTGTCACATCGCATATGAGAAAAATAAAAGGTTTTAATAATTCCATTTTATGTTTTCACACATTATAATCGATTATGCAAAATATCGAATTGTAATCAATTATGATCATACCTACTATTTATTTACACATTTCATTATTATTTTTAAGGCTCGCAACAAAATGTTCTAGAGCAGAAAAGCGCCGCTTTGTGCCCTCCTGGCAGGGAAGGAAAGACCCGTTTTCGTATAGGTGATGTGAAAATCAACTTTGTTTTATACATATGTATAGTAACATAATACTTATACATCGCATCAGTAGACTGCTGGATGTATTTAGGCTTCTCCTATTAATTATGCGTGTCCGCATTAGGAGGTAAATGCTCACAATCGCCACGCTGGGCAAGCGGAATGCTGATAAAATGTACAGGTATCCATATTTATATTAAGTGCTCACCTGCAGGAACATTTCTCCATCGGGCATGGCATGGTCGTAGGCGGAGTGCTCACGCCGGTGCCCATGCAGCTCCTCCTTTTCTTTATGCATCACAACTGCAACAAAGTTAGATTTATTAAAAGAATCCAAACGCACTAAGTAGTACCAAAAAAGCCTCGGGTTTTCTGTTGCAATAATCATGGAACATCTCGCTACACATTTCTATCATTCTCGAGCTCCAGTTAAGTTCCGTACTTTGACCTCGAAAGGTTCATCATCATCAACAGCCTATCTCAGTCCACTGCTGGACGTATGCCTCTCCTATTAACTTTGCGTGGACACATTAAATAGAAGAAAATGCCCATAATCACCACGTAGGACACGGGTTGGCGATTGGAGATTCATCTATTACAAATTAATATAACGTAGGTATACCGTACCTACAGGATTGTGACTATTGTGAGCTTCGTGAATAACGTCAGAATTTTATTACTCACGCTCATACGCTTTTTTTTCTTAGCACGGGAGGGATGCATTACATGTACCAATTCTGATGTATATGCAAACGGCTTTTCCCGTAAATAAATATATTTCTAGCTAGTAAAAAGTATAATGTATCTTACGATATTAAAGTAATTAAGTAAACTTTGTTAGGTTTCTACCTAGAGTATCGATGTATAGCCACTTAAATCAAAATGCTGTGTACGTACCGATTGTATGTACTACCAACCAACTAGTATATTGAGTATCTACTTATCGTCAAATGGTACCTACGGAGAGGCAATATTCTCACTATGTTCAATACATTATTTATGCCGTAACTGACTTTTAAACATAGTAAAATATTATTACAAAAGCTAAGAACTGAAGCATTACTTTTATATATATTTTTATTTTCCACGTAGCATTACGAAGACCACATATAAAATAATAAGCAACATTAATGCCTACCTAAAAACATATAACGATAACGATTATAGCGTTAAATAATATTTTACAACGTCATTATTCCTTTGAAACAGCCGCTTCTCCTTAATTAGGAGTTACGGTCGCCTGCGCACTTTAGAACTTAAGGATATATCTAAACATATAAATACCTACGTGGCATGGCTATAGTTATACGAAAAGTATTAAACTTCTAACACCTGCGCTTTCGCACTATAAGATATTTTTTTCAAGCTCGTATGTCGTAATCAAGTAGATATAGATTTTAACCGTGCGCCCCTTTGAATAAGGCAGTGTTTTGATGACCCTTGTTATCAGTATACTGTTTTTGTGTGAGTGGAAGTGTTTTTAATTTGCGATTTTTAACGGTTTTCTTTGATAAGTATCTGGTACTCACTTTGAAGGAATTTTAAACAGTTAAATTTGATATCAGTAAATGTGAGTAAGCTTTCAGCTATGTATATTTATGCGACGTTTTTATAATTATATAATTTGAATAATCTTGCATACAAATGAAGTTTATTATTATCATATTTCTTTATAAGTTGACCGTTAAATTTTAGTAAATATTGCTTGTCTCATTGCTCGTATTAATAGCGTTAAAACAGTTTGCATCGTTTATATTATAATCATAAAATCCATAATTAAATTACAAGAGACAAAAGCTTATGGAAGTTTTAGACCTTGCAAGATATTAAACATAGCGGTACTTAATTACTACATAGTTTCTCTATCCAGCGTGGTTATAGCGTTTGGACAAACGTTGAAGCTCCACGTAGCTTCACTACCTACTTAGGAATGGTCTAACGTTAATAGTTTTTAACTAAAACAAACGATAATACAAATAAAATTTCAAATATATATTTTTTCCAATAGGTGACAACAGACTGAAAAGTACTATATACGACCTGACGTCTTGTGTCTCTGCACTGGCAACGCAACTTTTTCTAATAGGTTTGGCAATGATGACAGTCATTCATTGTCAAACGACAGAAACTTATTAGTCACAAATAAAAAAGCTAATCGATAAAGTTTAAGGTTAAGGTTTCGTACTATTTTATGAGGACAGTATAGGAGATATTAACACATAGGTATAGGTTGTTTCGAAGTAAAAATCAAAATGTTCTAAATTTCTTCGTAACGGCTTGTTATGATACTGTGTGGTTGGCTTAAGACAATCTGTTTAAATAAACATATCTATATATATAAAAGAAGAAGCTCCCTGATAAAGATGCACGCACAGCCTAAACCCCTGGTCCTATAGACTCCAAATTTAGCACGTAGGTTCCTTTTATGGTGTAGACGAGCACTAAGAAAGGATTTTTCAAAATTCACCTTCTAAGGGGTTGAAATGGGGGTCCAAAGTTTGTATGGCGAAATAAGATTGGTTGAACTATTTTATCCAAAATTTCGCAAGAGTATTCTTTAAAGTAATTGAGTAAAGGTATGCTTAAGGTTTTTTAAAAATTCAACCCCTGAAAAAGGTAAAAAGGGTGACAAAGTGAAAAAATCAAGATGGGTATCGTTTTTATAGTTTATCGAGTCGTAGATCACGAAAACAATCACGATTTTAAAATTTAACGCGGCGGACGTGAAATACTATGTACACGGTTATGGTGTGATGGGGTAAAATTCGAAAAATATCAATATAATTTTATTATTTATTTATATTTATGTTCATTTCTGGTTCTAGAGATTCCAAATTTAGCGCGTAGGTTTCTTTGAGGATGTAGGGGTGCTCTAAAAAGGTTAAGTCGAAATCCACTCCCTAGAGGGTGCAATGGGGGTCCAAAGTTAGTATGGCGAAACAAGATTAGTTGGACTATTTTGTCCGAAACTTCCTAGGAGTATTCTTCAAAGTAATAAAGTTATGGTGTGATGGGGTAAAATTCGAAAAATATCAATATAATTTTATTATTTATGTTCATTTCTGGTTCTAGAGATTCCAAATATAGCGCGTAGGTTTCTTTGAGGGTGTAGGGGCGCTCTAAAAAAGGTTAATTCAAAATCCACTCATTAGAGGGTGCAATGAGTCTAAAGTTTGTAGGGGAAACTTGACTATTTAAACTGTTTTATCCGAAACTTCACAGGCGTATTCCCAAACATAAATGACTAAAGACATGTTTTAGGGTTTTTGAGAATTGAACTCTTGAAAGTGGTAAAAAGGTTAAACAGTAAAAAAACAACATGGTTATCATTTCTATAGTCTACTATCGTGTCGCTGTACCGAGATGTACGTGAAATACCATCTTCTCTGTTATGGTCTCATGGGCTTGCGGGTTATGACAGGGGTATCGTTTTAGTGTTTATTTCTGATAAAAAAAATCTAAATATAGCATGTTAACCAACGTTAATAACCTTTTAAGTTTTCCCGAGTTTTCATGCGATAGTAATCAAAAGTACATATATCTGTGTATCCAAGGTGTTTTTTATAAAGTCAAAACAGTCGTCACCATAAATTTCGACATTTTTGATCCAATGGTGTAAGTCTATGTATCGGGATCCCAGAGGTTCTTAACAAACTGCAAAAAAGGCTGCCTATTCAATTTCCGTTTCGATATTGTCCGTCATAAAAATCGGTGGTAATCTGAAGTTCTGATTGATCTGTTCATCATAATGAAGCAGAAGTCAAATTTGCAAGAAACGGTAACAATATTGAGTTATTTCAAATGTTAATCAGCTCGCCTAATTATGGTCATCTTTGTTAGGCCTGGGAAACGACAAATGATAGTTTTTATCATCAAAACACAACAATCACTTATGTGAGAGTGTATGTAAACTTTTAAAGATAAAAAACATTTGTCAGTTACCAGATGGTAAAGATGACCATAATATTATAGCGGATTTTGATAATAATCTATATCTGAAATGTCAAAGCGTTTCAAGTAATGAATTTGAGGTCAAATTTGCACAAAATGATCGGCACCTTGAATTTATTTAGTTTGAATCCGACCTTAATAAAAATCGGTATCTTAGGATCCAAGGGGGTTTTTACAAAAAGTGAGAAGCTATCACATCTAAAATTTCTAGAACTTTGATTTAATATTGATAAAAATCGATACCTACCGAGAAGATGAAAAGTTCTTCATATGGAATTTGAAGTCAAAATTGCAAAAATAATTCGCCATCATTATAGCCATCATCATATTAGTTTAATACGACCGTGATAAAAAATTATAGAACGCGGCTGAACCGCGGGTAAAAGCACCATCCGCCACACTTAAATCGGTTAAGGCAAACGCGAGATAATCGCGGGAAAACTTTAACATGCAGTGAATAGATATTAGAACGCGGGCGAAGCCGCGGGTAACTGCTAGTGTATCTATATAGCGGACTCACTTATTTTACTTAAGTGAAATTATAAACATAAGTTCGTTATAATATAAGTAGGTATACAATATAGAAATTCTAACAGTTACGCGCTTTTTGAGTTAAACCACTTTTTTTGTATGTATAAATTTATATTAATTTCTAGTCAATAAAATATTTTAAAAATAAAAATAAAACCGCCTTCAAAAATTCGCCCGAACTAAAAAGTTAAAAATAATTTTGGTTCCTACTTCTTAGGATTTCCTACTCAAACCTTTAAACCTTTTACCCTATTCATTGAAATAAAACATTATGGCTAGGTACCCTACAGATTTCTTAGAAGTCGGTGCCAAGCCGAATACGTTCATAGGTATACAGGGTGGAAAGGGACGACGTTCCTTCCCGCTACCGACCGAGTCTACCAACCATTACAATGAACTTTCAGTATGGGACCAACATCGAAAGCGTACATGGAAAATTGACTTTTCCATACTATTGAACTTTAACTAATCACTCACTTTGTATGAGGGGTTAATTTTTTTTTTAATATTTCGATGTTGGTCCCATACTGAAAGTTCATCGTAATGGTTGGTAGACTCGGTCGGTAGCGGGAAGGAACGTCGTTCCTTTCCACCCTGTAAATTAGATAGAGCTATGTAACTTACTGTCACTTCGATTACGCTTTTATCAACAGAATGGTCTGCCTCAGTCATTTTCATGAAAGCATAACCGGAGTGACAGTAAGTTACAAAGCTCTATCAAATACATATAAGTACTCGCAAAGTGAACATATTTGGCTTGGCACCGACTTCTAAGAAATCTGTAGGGTACCTAGCCATAATGTTTTATTTCAATGAATAGGGTAAAAGGTTTAAAGGTTTGAGTAGGAAATCCTAAGAAGTAGGAACCAAAATTATTTTTAACTTTTTAGTTCGGGCGAATTTTTGAAGGCGGTTTTATTTTTATTTTTAAAATATTTTATTTTTTGCTTTTTAGTAGTGTAAATATAAAATCGTTATTCAGTATGCTCTAAATACTTATAATTAGAATGTACTGCACTGTAGTAGGCCATAAAACCTGAACTGGCGAACTTATATGAATACAAAAACAATTTCAAAGGTAACAGACTTAGCATGCCAATATTATTTAAAGAATCACTAACCGCTAACCGACATGTCATAACTACTAAGCAAACACTTGAATAGATCTCGAAAATGTATGACATTTGATATATACAAAGAATGATCCTCCAACCCCTAATCGTTAAGGAGTTATTCCTTTCATCATCAGCTCACCAACATGAGACTATGACCACCTAAAGGCAAATACTCGAATAGCCTCCAAAATATATGAAATATGTTATATTTAAAGAATTATCCCCCAACTCCTAATCTCCAAGGAGTTGTACCTTACATCATCAGCTCACCAACATGAAAGGATGACCACCTAAAGGCAAATACTCAAATAGCTTCCAAAATACACGAAATATGTTATACTTAAAGAATTATCCCCCAACTCCTAATTGCTAAAGAGTTGAACCTTCCATCATCAGATCACCAACTTAAGATGTTCATGACTAGATGCAAATACTTGATTAGTCTTCGAAAATAAATGAAAAATGTTATGTGTGCCTACAACATTTGAAGAGTTCCCTCGATTTCTCCAGGATGCCATCATCAGATCTGGATTCGGTGACAATGGGACCAACTAGAAGGAATACCCTTTCAAACAAAAAAAGAATATTTCAAATCGGTCCACGCGTCTTCGAGTAATCGGGGAACATACATAAAAAAAAAAAAAAGATTTCGACGAATTGTAAACCTCCTCCTTTTTGAAGTCGGTTAAAAATGACAAGCTCTTTCAGTCATCATCAGCAGCCTACTTGGTCCACTAGTACTGTACGTAGGCATCTCGACCACGTATGGACAGCTGGACGCATTAGGAGGTAAACACCCATCTGCCTGCCCATCATTCGTCGACCTCCGTAGGCCGTAGCCTAGTTGGTAGTGGCCCTGCCTACGAAGCTGGAGGTTCCGGATTCGAATCGGGTAGGTACCCACATTACAAGCCTTAATTGAGCTTATCGTGGGACTAGGTCGATTTGTGTAAGATGTCGCAAGATATTTACTATTTATTCTTTTTTATTATCATAAATTTTCTATAAACGAATGGTCAGTGACAGTTCAATCTTCAAGTTCTTTCAATGTTTAGATGTATAAAAATGTCCTACGAATACGGGCGATCAATTAAACCAGGCATGGGATTCATTAGTGTAATCATGGATTACAAGGTTTTTTTAAAGTTACTCTTAATTATGACCCCACAGATTTTTTTTAAGATTATCGGAGCAACAATGTAGGTACGTACATTTGTTATTGTTGATATGGCAGTTATGTCATCTGCTTTTGAAATTAACTGTCATCGAGTGCTTAACTCGCGTATGTTGCTCTACATTGCGCGCCGAATTATTTTGTATGGAAAATTTTGTTGCTCTAATTTTAAGTAAAAATTATTTGAATGTACTTTACGTATTATGTCGTAAACTAATACCCGTTAAGAGCTTCGCCCGTATTAGACTTACACCCTGTATATTCTGTTCCATTGCGTTACCATTTTTTATAGAATGTGTACGAAGGCAACGAAATGGAAAGTATGTATAAGACATTTAGGACACACTTTTTCAATAACATATTTATTATAACATTTGGAAGAGATAATACTGAGTAAAAATATCATAAAATTCTCCAGATTACAATTGTTGCTTTTGGGACAGCGATTAAACTATGTTATTAGATAACTTGTTCAAGTCATAAATGAACAACATGAAATTCAACCTATAATATATGCATGTAGTACATGGTATAACTTCATATAATGCGTCATAATATCCAATTGCACAACCCTAAAACCGCGCAGATTCTAAAATGTCCACTTTAAGACCCTGAGATAAAATCTGATTTGTAACAACAGCTGCACAGCATCCCGGCTAGAGACGCGATTTGTTGCGCCGAAGCCACGCCCCGTTCGAGTGCCTGTAATAATAAACCTATATCGCGGAGGGGACAGCAAGGGATGGAACAGAAGGGTGCGATATGACAAATCACGACAGTTAAATGTACTGTGCTTACATAATAATATTGTAGGCAGGTTATTGCTAATATGTACCTACTGTTAAGCACATGACTGAAATAAAAAAATAATGATAGTTTCGGATTAATATCACACGATACCAAGAAATAGGTATATCAACAGCCAACAATGTTACCCTGAATTTTTATCTTTATTTGGGAATTTTAATTTACATAGGTCCCTACACGTAGTCTTTGCTTCAACCTATCGTGAGTGCAATTCGTAATTATATCTTGCTAATATTAAAATGCAGCTTGTGGCAAACTGTTGTGGAATAATGACCTCGCTGATCTGAGGTCTCCCGGGAGGTGGTCTGGGTCTTTATTTTTGTCTCTTGCTTCACCAAGAAGTTTTTACTGGTTTTTTCATTTCACTACACAAATCTTGTCTGAAAGAAATCACTCTTTAGCGATAAGGCAGACCTGCCTTTCATATTGTAAATATTTTTTTGTTGTTATCAAAATGAAGTGTGTACAATATTTAAAGAGCATTGTATTGTACCTGTCTTCCTCATCAGAGTAAATCGCAAAGAAATTCTGGCTTGTCTTAGCAGGCCGTCATGAGTGGAGTTGTAACAGCCGACACGGGGTAGAATGCGAAATATGCTTATGAAGCGAGTTGATAAAGTGACTTACGAGTATACATGAGTTACTTCCGAAAGCGGTGCAAATATTATAGTTCCCGAAATTGGCTTGAGTTCAGGTTATTTTTGATAGATTTTCAGAGACCTGTACAAGTGTACAGTCAGTGGCAAGTCACCTCCTAACTGTATAGATAACATATTGTGACGTTATAAGAGAACCAAACTGTAACAAAGGCTTTTTTATTCAGTATAATTTTATTTACAATTCCCGCAACGTTTACTGGCATCGGGTCGAGGGTAGTAGGGTGCGTACTTGCGTAGCCAAGTTGGAAATCGCTAACGCTCTGCTTATCGTAGTTTTCACTATATCTCTATCTCAATCTATCTTATTAGTGCGACAAAGACAGATGCGCGATTGCGAATGATTGTTAGCTATTTGCATCTTGGCTACGCAAGATATACTTAGCTCCAATTTTTGGTAACATTTTTTGTAAGAGGTCTGAGAAAGTTGTATTTAAACTATTTCCCGATCTCGCTACGTAGCCTTTGAATGTAATTAAATATTTAATAAGACAACAAAAAAAGTCTTAATACTTCGATTACTGATTATTCAGTTCAGTTAAACCAGTAGGTACGCAATCGTCAGACATCCTAAGTTTCTTAAAAGAGTTAATCGACCTTGTTTTCAATTATCGATGTCAATCATCAAAGAAAGTTATAATATGTACTTACATTAGGTAGGTACACGTATTTATTGTTCAAACACCCCTTACTTGGTAACTGATCTAGACACAGTCATACAATAACCCCTTCTTACACAGTCAGTCAGGTTATAATTAACTGAACGAAATGACCACCTTCACAACTAGCAGAGCTGTCAAACGTGATGAATATAATTGTATGTATGAATTTAATGTATGATAAATTGAATTCGTTACACGTTTTGACTGACCCTAATTAATGAACAAAGAAAGAGGCAATTAAAGGTACCTAAAACAGATAAGTACGAGTTATGCAAAGTATTAAGTTATTATATCTTCGCATAATACTATAGAATAATGTCACTTATGTCTTTACTTGTAGTGTGGCCGATTCTATTATACGTAGGTAAATAATTTAAATTAAAAGGAAAATGAGGTGGAATAAAATAAGGTTCTTTTATCATTTTCCTTTGATTTTGTAAAATTCAATCTTAATTCACGGAGGACTATTTACTTAACGAAAATTATATTCGTAATTTCAACTATTATTTGTTAAATACCTATTTCTTAACCATTTTCAAAGTTGTGGTACTTTATTAACGATATACATATAATTGTATCAGATTTTAAATAGGTATAGATGATAGTGATCTACAAGGATAATCTATAGCTAAACCATTTCCATTCCAAGGTACTTTCAAGGTCCTATAATTCATATAAAAGCTTTAGCAACAAACAAACACACAAACAGTTATTTATGTGCCGCCGGTCGTTATGGCCCGGGCAATTACCTCACGTGGGATACGCCATGTGGCTCCTTTAGGGCTTGCAGAAGGTCGACACCTCACCTATCGATACGGTCGATAATTAAACCTAATGTTTAGTTTACTACCATCCATTGTGCGCTTTATATTATTGCATTAATATAATAATTGACCTATTCGTATGAATTGTTGTATCGTATGTTTTATTACGTCTCAGCACTCCTTCAAGGCTTAACTGTTTTAGAAAAATATTTTTACAGTCGATAATTCATGCTTACTGCATGATTGGTCCCATTTAGTTTAAACCTAATGATTTTGAGGGCAAATCCATTAGGTTTAGACAGAGAAATTGAAAAAAACTGATAAATGAGTAGGTACCTACCTAAACACATTTATAACGTTTTTTGTACTTTTGTCAACCATTTATCCATTATCATCCAACAATTAATGGACTCGTAAAGGAATTGGAGCTAATTCCTCAAACTGGGCATTTACTCAACGTTATTAATTAGAAACCTTTAAATTGACTCAAACTCGTATTAAAGTTAAATAGACTAAGGCAAATAGTTGGACAAAACATCACTACTCGCAACTATAATATTTAGCGTGGTTATAGTCTAATGAGTAAGTTTTTTGGATAAAAGCTGTAGTCATTTTCGATTATACGAACGAGGGAACTGATTTTAATAAAGAAAATATTTGAAGAGAAGTAAATAAGATAATATTGTTATCAAATTTCTTTAACAATCCAAGCAAAGTTGTAAAATATTTCCCACTCTAAAAATCCGTGAGTTATTGTTTTCGCGCCATCTCGATAAGGCAATCGATCGCTGTTATCGATAAGCGGCCATCGACAATCGATCTTATCGATAATGTCCGCAGATACGTCACTAATCGAACGCGCTGGTTTTATCACCCTTTATAATCGTCATTGCTCCCTTCCAGAATAGTTTTCCTGTTAATTGAATATTTAACTAATCTTTATTCAAGTAATAATCTTTGCGAGTCAAAAATATGCTAACGGGGCAATTTATAGGTTTTCTAAATAAAGTTGCATACCTATGTATGTCCACATTTTTAAATTAAAAAATATGACTATGGACAAGTAACATGTTTAAGAAATAGCTACTCATATATGTACTTTGTGGTTAAAAAAATGTCCATCAATGTAATTATGAAAACTTAAGCGGTTCTTTGATGTAAGTAATAATGTTTCATCGATACATTTTACAACATCATCTGCTACAATATGACATATTATTTGTATCAATCGAAATCGGCACAACGACCATCCATCAAGCATGTAGCCATGCATAGCATCACGGCATAAATAAAATTAGCAAATATTAATAATTAATAGGTAACAACGATTAATTACCGCGATTCTTGGAATCAGCTGTCGCATGACTTAGTATGGTCAGCAATTAAAATTCAAATGACAGTTTAGTGTCATGCAAAGTTTTTAGGAACGATTCTCTGCGTAGTTTGCGGTTGCCTTAACATCCTTAAATGTTTAACAACGGTGCACCTAGTTAATCATGAGTTCGAGGGCACCCAAATAGACGAAAGACAAATTCTTTCTTAAAGGACCCCGGGCCTAAAGTATGGAAAATGTGGTTTCAGTCAAATCTTCTGAAATTTTGATATGTTGTAGATTTCAGTGCCCTGAACAAAAAACTCTATGGGTGCTACCACGGTTTCCGGGTCCCTTTCCATGTTCTGCTCGATTTTGTACTAGATAACAAAGTAGTACCTACTTAGTTCTACTTCGGGTCTATTTATTTTAACAATTGACATTAGTTTGAAACTTTTTCGTGATAATGCTGGTTAGTTCAAGACATAAAACGTGTACAATATCAACTTCATACGCACGTGATAGACTTATCGTTTATAGCTAAATGTGATTCTATAATATACCTACTTAACGTTGTAAAATATGAACTCATTTTGACCTCAAGTTTTGGACCTGACGTAAAATTACACACTTTTCGCACTAGAGCCTAAAAAAGGCACCATCCGCACTAAAAAGTGCATTTTTATTGTTCCGTAGTAAGCGTAGGGTCCCTACCCTTATCGTTTCGCTATGTCCGTCTGTTTGTCCCTTTATACTAGAAATTTGCAATTTAGTACAGGTATACATATTAGTCATGCCGACAATGGTAGAATGCTGAAATCCTTTAGTGTGGGCTGTGGGGTATAATTGAATAGGTACTTTAAAGGAATACTTAAGGGACTTGAAAGAAAATCTTTTTCTCAAGTAAATATTTTCAGAGTTATTCGCTTAAGAATAAAAAATCATTAATATTAATTTTATAGTATAACTTTCAATTAAAACTATTTCGAAAATAACCGGCCCAGCCATTTTTGAATACTTACCTACGGATTTCCACACTGAACATGACCCGATATGCTCTTGGCCGAAGTTTTATTACTGAGTACAATCATAATAGTAGTTTATGCAACATTGATATACTAAAAGGGTTCTCAAAAATTGAGGGTCGTTGGTAGAAAGTGAGACATAGTCAAGTTTTATAATAATAGAGCCGATAATTTAAAGAACCTGTTCTGAACTAAAACATAAGAAAAATAAGCATTTTAGGGGTTGCAGAATGTGACCATTGTTTTCCTTACTGAAAAAAAGTAGTATTATAATATTGTAAATCCATAAGAGTGGCCCTAAATGCCACAGATAATGTTAAAATGTTAACTTTTTAATAGTCTCTCTCTGTCAGTCATTAAATTGACAGATAGAAGAGCAGGATGCTTAGCCAAGTTGCCAATCGCTAGCACTTAGTAGCGTATCGTAGTTTTCCCTCTCTGTCACTCCTGGAGTAGAAAAAGATAATTAGCATAATTGTTCTAGTACTTATGTTGTCTCATCGAACATATAATACATTAAGTCGGACAAAGGCAAGGGGTGACTACGCGCTGTCGCGCGTGGTTATGTCACTTGTCGTGTCGTCACGTGACTGTGGGTTGAAAAGTTGATTAGCAATATTACTTATTTTGAAAAAGTGCTTTTGTCTTTTTCACGAATTAGGAATGCAACTAGGGTAGGTACAATTTGATAATAAAATACTCTTTTCACTCAGAAACGGTGCCTTTTGATCCTGCTAAGAAATAATTAAAACAATCGAAGTTTTACCTATACGAGTACATTTCAATTCACTTGGTACTGTGGTTATAAAAAGTGGTGGGTTTCGTACCTCAAAAGGATTTTTTTAATTATTGTAAGTCTCAAATCAGCTAAAGTATAATTATACATTTGTATAATACCAGTGATATTTTCAAACACTATCTTGTTGAGTAACAATGCTTTAGTAGGTCCCTTAAATTGTACTCTTACAAAGGAATTTCAAGAATGCTACACAGGACAATCAACACAGCAACACAGCCCTCCTAAAAAAGGGACTAAACACCTAATAATTCGCTCTAGTTTGTATAATTAACCAACAACAGTATCTAAATCTGCCCCAACCCCGTCACGCTGGCTGGCCGCGCGTGCCATATGCGGGACGGTTGAAACATCTGCGTACGCACCATATTCGTTTTTAATTGCGCTGACCGTGCGACCGGGGGCCATATTGTTTTAGATAGGCAACTGTCATTAGGGCAATAATAATATTGGAAGATCGAGAGTGTGCCTCCTCGGTGGTCCATAAAATTAAACGCGGCCAAGAGCATGTCGGGCCATGCTCAGTATAGGGCTCCGTAGTTTTTCGAAAACGGCTGAGCCGATTATGTTCGAAATAGTTTTATTTTAAATTATTCTATAAACCCACTATTCATGATTTTTTCACATTTTTTGACCCACGGATCAAAAGTTAGAGGGGGCGGGGAAGCTCCAGAATAAAAAGAAATTGCCCCAATTTCTTTTTATTCTGGAGCGGATATCTCCAAAAATATTTACTTTAGAAAAAAACTTATTTTAAGACCCTTATCCTTTTTAAGAGACCTATTCAATGATACCCCACACTATAGATTACAGCAAATTAAAAAATCGTTCACACTTTACCAGTTGGAAAGGAACCCGAAAGAAATGTTTTTTTCTAGTTTTTATTCTACCACTTTGTCGGTATGACTAATATGTATGACTATACCAAATTTCAGATTTCTAGTACTAGTTAACGGCCATTATGCTGCGGACAGACGGACAGACGGCCAGACGGCGACATGGCGAAACTATAAGGGTTCCTTGTTTACTCCGGAAACCCTAAAACGATATGAAATTAGGATTTAAACTTGCAAATTTTTGGACTCGTATTTGTGTGCATTACAGCTCATTCGATTCATCATTTTTTATGAAATACTTGGTCAACTAACGAAAAAATTTCATGTCAACGCGACTTTCCTGGTAGGAACTTTCCACTCTTATTTAACCATGAAAAGGTTGTTGAAAACACTGTTCTTGTATTATAATGAAGAGTCCATACACGGAGTTTCACGTCTCTCACCCTAATTTTTATTCGATCCCCATAAAACTTTCAACCCCTGGTTCATCCCTTTAGGGGTTTATGGTATGAATTTTGGGATACAACGTGTTTACTCATTTATTCTCCGGAAAACTCCTGTAAAGATTCGAATAAAATAGTCTTACTAATCTTGTATCCACATTAAAACATTGGATTCCGTATTGTCACCCCCTTCAGGGATGACTTTCAAAAAAATCTGGATTCAATTCAATAATTTTTGTTGGGTATACTCCTCCTGTGAAGTTTCAAATTAAATAGTCTAACGAATTTTGTTTTCCTGTACAAACTTTGACCGTAAAAAAACTTACGTGCCAAATTTGTAATTTCTAGAACCAGTAGCTTGAGCTAAGCGTTGATTGAAGAAGTACGTTTTTAGGTATAAATGAAGATTATAGGATTCAAGTTATACACAACAAAACCTAAATGCAACACCTAAATTTTCAAGAAATTTAGTTGAGAATACTATCCTGATCATGTAGGTACCTAGTTTATTTTCGCTTTCGTGACCAAACCCTTTAGGATCAAGTTAACTTAACCTATAACACAATTATGACATGGCATGAGCACGACACTTTAAAATTAAAAACCTCCTGGCTTTGTTTAACACTCACTATGACTTATTATTCCTTAACACGAAGCTTCAGAGGAATCAGGTTGGTTTACTTTATGTTCATGTGGGGATGTGGTTTTCACCACTATGTCACCGTTTTTCGTCCGGCATTACAATAAAAAGAAGTGTGATATCTGCTTAGTAATATAACCTTAGGAATCAGTACAGGTTTTGAGGAAAACAACTACCCTTATAGCAACTGACTAAAAAAATATCAAAATCAAATGTAGGTACTCCTCAAAAGAAAATACGGGCCACTGAGTTTCTTGACTGTAACTCATCATTTTTTTTTTCATTTATTTATTGCTGTAACAATTAATTAATAAAAAAACCGGCCAAGTGCGAGTCGGACTCGCGCGCAAAGGGTTCCGTACCATTATCAATTTATTATTTAAAAAATACAGTTAAATCAACCTACGTCAAAAACTATAGGAGATAATTTTATCAAACCAAAAATCGTTGATAGAGTTTATTAATGTGCATAACAATATTTTTTTCAGAATTTTATATCGCGTAGTTTAAAAAATAGAGGGGGGGGACACATTTTTCAGACTTTGAGACCTGATATCTCGAAAACGATTTGCTTAAATAAAAATGTGATGTATAAACCTTCATATCATTTTCAAAGACATTTCTATTAATACCCCACACGCTTATGTACAACTAAAAAAAAAATTCTATCTCTCAGTTACATGTATGGAGGGCCCCCACCCCAATGGTTTTTTTTACAATTTAGTATCACATTCCTGTAGCGGTTCATACAACACATATCCTTACCAAATTTCGTTACTGTAGCATTTATAGTTTCCGAGTAAATTGGCTGTGACAGACGGACAGACGGACAGACGGACAGACGGACAGACGGACATGACGAATCTATAAGGGTTCCATTTTTGCCATTTTGGCTACGGAACCCTAAAAATAAGTGACTTATTTCAATACGCTAGAAAATAAACTTAAATAAAGTAGCTGTCGCGAGATGGCCCTTTTTTCTTTTGAGTAGTATAATTCCACTTTGTTAATAATGTAATTATGAAAGGAAATATTAATATAAATTTGAATTTGATGTTCAAAGCTAATAAATGATAATATGTATTAATAGTGGCTATATTCAAGTTAGGTACGTGAAACAGCAGACAAACTGATACACGCAAGAATTATGTCCAGAGAAAGAGAATTGTACCTATGTTTAACCCGACTTTACTGTAAAAGGAATAATACACAATAAATCATTTATTAAGATGAATAATAAGAACCCTTAAGCAACGTACCTAGTAATAAAACCTTTCTGTTATCATAGGGTGGTCCTTCATTAGTGAGCATTTCCATGCTAGTGGTAAAATTTGCATCATTTTTTAAGTCCCAGAGTTAAACAAAAAACTTAATGAATTTAATGGTTTTGCGGCGGGCGCCGGCTGCACCTTTGAAACATTAATATTAATAGAATTATGAAACGTTGACACTATACAATAGTAATATGTGTGTCTGTATAATGTGTAAATGTAATCTGTTCGTAGGCACCGATTGTTTGAAACTATTGCTATTAAGTTCCTACTATTGATGCGATGTCGACTATCTATGTTAGAAACGAGATACCTTGTTAAAACGCGTATTAATTATAAACAATTATGTCTAGGAAGAGTGTCTTGTGACATAAACAATGATTATAATGAGCAACATATATTTTCTGGGAAAGTGTTTATGAACAATGTTTCTCAAAAAATCTTAGGTGGATGTTGACGGTGGGAACGGTGAATCTAGTTAGACTGTATTTCAGTTAAGGAGATGGTTCGCTAAAGCTGTAGATTTTTTAAATTTTTTATACGGCATTTTACAACGCTACCTGTTTTATTATGTATAGACCAATTATCCATCGCTGTATATAGAAAACAACATGGTTTAGTACGTACTATTAATTTGCATGAACATGAGTCCGTGTTATTGAAATATTTAAAGCATGATAAAAATACGTACTTACGTAACGAAACAAAACAAAAATAGTTACAAGATCGGTTATACTTGCGAAATTATTATCTTAGTTTTCATACATGGATTTATTAGTTTTGAATTCTTCTGTACTCCGGGGACCGATCTGGCTCATTTGAATAATTCGAAACGTTTACAAAATTGTAATTTTAAATTTAGAATAAAGGCTCCTATAACTCTTCGGGATTCCCACAGGGAGCGTTGACAGCCAATGATTTAAAACGCCTTTGCTCCTTAGATGTTAATACGGACTTATATGGTATCGCTATCCCATTCTAACGTATCTATTTTGTGAACTTGGAGTATGTCTGTGCTTTTCTTAAGAATCGTAAAATTACTTTGAATATTGAGACATCTTAGTTCACTGGTGATTTATTCCAGGCAGCGAGAAATTTTATCGATTTGTTTACTTTAAAAATTAGTGGTAAGTATAGTCATCGACTCATGTCTACATACATACCGCTCAATAAATATAATAATGTTACTTTGAACGTGGCACTGGATTTGTCTGTCGGCATATTTGGTAGTATTGGCTTAAATTTTATCATTTTATTATGGTAATAAAGGGCATGAGTATAACACGATTTATATCGAAGTGTTTAAGTATGTACAAATAATGGATTAGTTTTTTAATACCGGCGAGCAGGTAAGTATGAAAGTGAGAATGATTTTCACTTGAAGAATAATTAGTAAGTATATGTAGATTGTAGACAATGCTTAAATAACTAATTTCATAAAATCATAATCATAATTTCGTAATTGCAAAGGAGATTATCATCTCCTTTGCCAGTAGTTTCTAGTAAAAAGATTGAAAAAGTTGAACAACACAGGCATATTACTCATAAAAAATTATAAAAGGGACGTTTTAAAATTAAACAACCTTTAATTCAATAGATAAAGACATTTATTAAAAAAATAGACCACTACGGCGACCTCTTAAAGTACTAAACAATAGATTATTTACATTTCCATTACAAAAATAAATTAAAAAATGTATTTTTTTAACGTCATTGCTATTACTACAAATTATATCTAGTAGCAGTAGATCGAAACATTATAATTATGCGAGGATTGGTATGACAATAAGTAGCTGGCTTGGCTCATACCAATGAGTTTTCAAAAAAACTTGTGTACGAAATATCATTTGATATTCACATGCAAAGGAAAACATCGTGAGGAAACCTTCATACATCTGCGAAGAAATTCAAGAGAGTATAAGAAATTACCAACATTAAGTATTGGGCCAGCCTTGGGTCTACTAAAAAGGCACGTTTGATGTAGAGTTGCGGAAAATGGCCAGAATAAATACAAAATACAATAGTACATAATTATAATAATTGTTCTCTATATCTCTTAAAAAGACGCTTTAAAATGCTTACTTATCCATGTTTCTAAAATATGAGACAAACGTAAATACTTATTCATTTACACAGGTCTTCTTCTATAAGAGATACTGGACCGGATTTTAGTGTCATGGAAATTACATAGATCTGTAGATCTTCGTTCGAAGCATAATGCAACTTATTGACAGAAAAGATAAATGTAGACATTTTATGTCGTTTCTTGCTCTAATGATTATCATCTGATGTGCGTTGTGGTAACCTCTCAAGTGAAGTTTCATGGCATATTAAATACTGTATTTAAGCCTAAACCAACCAAAGATGACAGCCATGCTCAAGCCGTAAACCCTTAAATTCCATATAAAACCGATCGTTACAGCATTTAAACTCGATTAAAAAATAAATACATTAAGTTAAACAATACGATAAACATTTCGAGCGGCCATTAAAAAGTTACTCGTGGTAAAATCAAACATTTCGACCAGGTTTCAATTTAAAACTCCAAGCATTGGTCCAAGTAACGTACTAAAGATGGTTACAGAAAAATATAACAATATGTAGTTTTTTGTTACAGAAACATATTATAATTGAGCCAATTGTTTTTTTTATTAGAGTGCTTTTATATGTGAGAACCTGTAATTGGCTCTGTAATATTGCTAAATTGTATGTAGATATGTGTTAAGCTGTTGGTTTTCCATGTAGGTATGTAAAATAAAATATTATTTAATTGGCATAACTTATCCGAGTACCTAGAGGTCCTTCTATAAAATTATCTGTACATAAGTATGGTAATACTTGTAAATATTTGTATAGTTACATCTCTCTGTAAAAGTATCAGTTCATGCCAGAAGCCCCAAAAATCCACCATATTCTTGGAACTTGGACTTGTATTTCTATATGAAGGGTCCACGGAAAAAACATGTCCAGTACTTAAAAAAATCAGGGCAAACTCACACCTTATTCTGTTAAAAGTTAGGTGGTTTTTCCTTCTGTAATTTGAATTGACTAGACATGTTCTTTCCGTGGACCCTTCATATATCATGAAATGTTGGAATTAACTCAGTTATTGTATTGAATTTAAGGGTATTTATGTTCCAAACAATAATTCAGTAACTCAATTAATTGAAAAAAGTGTGAGTTTAGCAAGTACTCTAGTTTATTACTTTAATTTCAAAGAATCGCGTCAACCTTTCTCCTTGACCATCCACCCAAAGATTGCGTCGGCCATTTAATTGATACCCGCTGCGCCGGAGTGGGCAAAGAGACGGTCGTTAGCTTATCATCGCGCTGATTTCACACCCGGAGCAGACGGCTTATATGACCTTGGGTTACTTCAGAGTAAGCAAAACTTTTCATAACAACATTTCGAAAATTTGGTAGCAGTCTACTTCTCGAAAATCAATAGTCAAGATATGGTATAACTGTATATAATTATCGATGCGTGCCTGCTATACGGCCACATTTCAAAATCGAATTCTATGGAAAATGTGCCGTATTGTAGGAAAATATTATCACTTTTACCATACAATTTGAGATGTGGCCTATATAAATCTACAGGTTGGCTAAAAAATAAGTGCATTCTAGTTATCAGTGAGGTTTCGACACGTAAAATAAGCTCCCGGAGAGATTAGTTCAAGTTTCAGAAGTAATGGTAGTATTTAGTAAATAGTATTTATTAGCAAGGACCTAGTACTATGTCATATACTTTAAAAATTTTAACTACCTTTCTGAAACTTCCGAAACCTGTCTAGGGCGCCTATTCTGAGTCCGCAAACCCTCCTGGCAACGGGAATACATTTATGTTTATGAGCACCTTGTACATTGTACATAATGTACATTATTTAAAATTATTGTTATCTACTGTGTTAACTGTGTATATATTCTTGTTTAGAATAACAACACTAAGTAAGTGCTTTCTGCTTGTAAAGAAAAAAAAAATAGGTTATAAAATTTCACGGAAGACCAGCGTCAAGGTACCTAAAAAGTATCTTGACATAAAGCTGAGTGAAAAACTTTTCAGTGACGTTGTAATAATTAATTATATGTTATAGTTTGTACCTATGTTTGTATTTTATGCGCACTGAATAAATTATTTTTCTTATCTTTTTTCTTTTTATAAAGAAAGGTAAAAAATTGCTTCTAAACGTAACAGGAGTTTTACATAATTTTGAGTCATTATGTTTTTTTTTTAAGTAAAAGATAAGTAGGGGCAATACCATTATCATAGAGACTTTACTATAAAACACCTCCTAACAAACGACATGTAAACTCACCTTGCATAAGAGTGAACATACATTAGGTCACAACTCACGAAGAAAAAGGAGCATCGCAACCTTTGGTTTGAACTCAAAAGCATGAGTTACCCGCCCTCCCAGCGTTCTCGGAATTCGGCGACTACATTTGAAGGATGATGCTACTGTTGGTACTCTGCTAATTTAATTTCAAATACTAGTACATAGTCTTGGCATACTCTAACTTATGTATTGATAATACTAAAAGTATTATTCATTATCCAATGCCTATTATTTAATTAAAAAAATAACTAGTCGCGCCACCCCTGTCAGTTATTTAAACACTAGTGCTAATATTTATCAATAGTGATATCTTGTATCTAATTAAAATTAATATGACGCATAGGATATGTCCTTTTCTATAAGAATATATATGTATTCTTATATATATAGATTTGTTTATTGTCTCATCTTTAATACGGTAGGTACCTACACGAAGTTGCAAGAAAGTTTAACTTAACCTTCTAATTCAGTAATTTGAAAGACTCCAAGAAAATGTTCACATAAATAGTCGGAGAGTTAGAGACTGTTGGACAGTGTATAATTACAATATTTTTCAGAGCAAGTACACCCGACCAAAATTGGTGCGAATTAAATAACGTGTTACCCGTTCGTTGAAGCCACGTTTAAAAACAAACGAATAATGAATGTATTCTAGGCATTTTTTGTTCGTCATTTCATTACTTATTGAAAAGACAATTAAGTTTGAGGCTAAATTTTAGGCAAGATTAGGTAATTCCAGTACTGAATAATTGACTTTATGTATAATACTAATAATTGGTTAAATCTAAATTACATACAAGGAATGATTGTGATGCCATAATTATAATTAGGCGTTACGTTAGTAAGCGATCCACCAAGCCAAGCCAATAAAAATGAATAATTTTCTCTTCACGAGTGTATGACAATAAAATAAAACTGCATCTGCTGTTAAAAATAGCTTTATTGAAGGGCGCATTAAATTATTTATTGTTGTTCTGGGGACAGCAAGTTAAGTATATGAGATTTATAGCCACATTTTAAAGTATTTTTTTCCCAGCAGTGTAATACCTACCTATATACCAACTCATATGATTTCAAAAGTATATCCAATTAAATCATCATTATGTCGACGGCGAAAAGCAAACACGTAGTAACCCACAAAAATGAAATTGTTCACCAGAGCCGAAAAACCTCCCGAGTTTTGAAAAAAAAATCATAACTTTCGTATTTATGGACACATCTTATTAAAAATTGGACACAATATCCACATTTTTTTTGTCTTTAATTTCATTTAAATAAATTTCACCATAAGTTATTACAAGTGGAGTTATGTGGGTTACTACGTTTTGGTTGTTTTTTTACAGTTAGCAAACACGTAGTAACCGACGTCAACAAATGTATGAAATAGCATTTTTCTATCGTTTTTGTGGATAGCAAAAACGCAGTAACCCACTTTAAGTTTACTAAAAGTAACAGTAATAAAGTGTTAAACCACATGCTTTAGATAATTTCAATGAGACCAGTGCTGTAACACTATTTGTTTTCGTATTGTAAGTATTTTCAAATGCATTAAATGTATTGCCAGTATTTTTAGGATGACTTTCAAAGTGACTTTAATGGAATCGCGAAACAAAACACACGACGTTTCAAATGTTTCGTTAAAAATGAGAAGAGACTTAAAGGAATTAAATATGAAAATCAAACCACTTGAAGTGTAATAATCAAAAATGAAATAATTAAATTAAAAACGAAACGTATAAGTATACCTTTATCTTGAAAAATCATAATTAGACTTTTATAAAATGTATAGTTTTAGCAAAGTATAACATAATTGAGCCCAGTTTAAACAAGATAAACAACTAAAAAATCTATAAGTACTTCTATTTAGCACGTTTGAGACTGATAACATTTTTTAGTTGTTTATCTTGTATCTAAAGTATCAATCATTTATTCATAACCATGAAGATACATTATTATAATATTTATAATAATATAAACGCAATATGAACTTGGTTCCTACATATAGAAAACATAATGAGATCCTATTAAATAATAAAGAAACGTCCACGCTGGACAAAAGAAACGACTAAAAAAGTGTGTAAGTATGTCATTCTATCTTTATACTACTTTTGCTCAGTCTATATAGTCTACAGTATCAGTTATCTTCATTAATAATCATGTAGTTAATTATTATAATATAAACATAACGTTAACTTTGTATAATATACCTATACTAAAAAAAGAAAAGCCTACTTTGAATATGTCCAAATAAAAAAAATAAAAAGTTAAAAATTGTTAATAAAATTAATCACTTTAATATTTTCTTCGGTTACCGAGATGATTGCTCATGAAATAAAAGTATAGAAACGGATAGTATATTAATTAAATTGAACTTCATCCCGATGTTTCGAACAAACAAAATAAGAAAGATAAGTACAAAAACTACCCACAAAGAAAAATTTATTTAACCACAGACAATATTATATTTTAAGGGTGGATGTACAATATACTAAAATGCAAATTAAGCTAGTTATTCATTACAAGTGGTTCACTGCCTTTTCGCCGAAAATTTTATTGCCGAATCACTTCCCAACCAACTTTTCGCAGAAGTGTCATTTGTTAGTGAATTTCATTTTCCAACTTTACATAATCCAACCTAACCGAACCCAACTAGTGGGTAATTCTCATTTCCCAACTATGGGGTTGGGAAATGGAATGGTTGCGAAATAATTAGTTGCCAAAAGTTATTCGGTGGAATGACACTTCTGCGAAAAGTTGGTTGGGAAATGAAATTCGGCAATACAATTTTCGATGAAAACACAGGATACCATTACGTGTATTTTCAAAATGAAGACAAGAAACAAAATAAATAATCTACGCCGGTTCTATCCCTACGCCTCTGTCCTTCCTTTGTATGATTGTATTGTTAGGAACCTTCCTACCTGGGGTACCTACCCCAATTTTGAGACCGGCTAGAAACTCAGGGGGACAAATCTTTTCAAAAAACATTTGCAGTAAGGCTTTGGTTCTCGCTAAGGAGAAGAAATCCATTCCTAGAATGTTGCGTGAGGTCATTGTGATAATGAAATATTCAAATTTTTATAGGATAGAAACAAGCTTATCTCTATCACTAGCTTGGGATCCTATAGTTCATCTAATAAAGGAGCAGACAGGCTCGCATAGACCGTGAGACTAATGGGTATGACGGTATTGAGCTTTTTAGTACAGGCAATTTTTACAAATAAGAAATACGTATGTATGTAAATAATATGATGTTTCGGTTTAGTGTATGTGGATCTTAAGAAGTACTACAAATATTTTTAATAGATGTGTCCCGCTGAGTTTCTTGCCGGTCCCAAAATTGGGATACCTCGTTAACAATACAATCATACAAAAGAAGGGATTTCTTCTCAGGTCAGAGGTGTAGGGATAGAACCGGCGTAGATTATTTATTTTGTTTTTGTCTTCATTTTGAAAATACTTATAATGAATAACTAGCTTCATTTGCAATATTTGTAATATCTACATCCCTTAAAATGTCTGTGGTTTAGTATATTCTTTGTGGGTAGTTTTGTACTTATCATTCTTATTTTGATGTAGGTAGATCTATCAAATTTCCTCGATTGTCAGTCGCCCGCAGACCACGAACCCCTATAAAGTGTTCGAAACGTCGGAATGAAGTTAAATTTAATGAATATACGTGCGTTTATCCGTTTTCATTTTTTTATTTTAATCAGTAATCACTTTAGGCAAAATTCTCGTTATAATGTTTCAAAATTCCAAATACTTCGACTCACTTTCGCTCCGCGGACCGCACTGAGTGACGTCGCAAGCGTATGCGCAATGGCGGCGACTGTCACGTTAAAACGTTTTAAGGCGCGCGAATCTAAGCAACTACACCCTACAAAAGTGAAGTAATTATTAAGTAGCTAGCTTTACGTGATCCTTGTAAATGCAGTAAAAGACAAGATTCTCTAATTTGATACTGCTAGCCATAATATTATTTCCTGCCAAATGGCGTAACTGCAAGACTTTCAAATCTATGAGCGGCAAACACGTAGTAACCAGCATCGTTGTCAAAACAACGGGCGGTTTTAAGTGCTGTAAATACATTGATTTAAATAACAGAGGTTTTTTTGCTACTTACTACGTGTTTGGAGAATACATTTCAAGAAAAAAGGGAAAATTTGTAGTTCCTAATTTCCTTGTTTTTCATCATATCGGCACGCGGATGGCACCAATCGACGCGGAAAAAATCGAAGATTCCGAAAGTGCAATAAAAAAATTTTTGACCTTGTGTTGGTTACTACGTGTTTGCTTTCCAGCGTCGATGTATAGAATAGGTTGATATACACACTCTATTACGAGTATAAAGACTTACGTGTTTTAGTCTAACCCAGTGGAGTTTTATTATTTGGCGATAGGATATTGCACCTATAAGTTGAATAGCCAGCAGGCTTAGCCAAAATGCCATTCAGCAATCGTATACGATAAGCGATAAGTCACGTGACCATAATAATGTATGAAAATGGTCACATGACTTTTCGTACGAATATGTCATTATCATATTACTTATCGCTTATCGTATAGGATTGCAGAATGCCATCTTGGATTGTGCAAGGATCTAAATATTTGTGAGCGTTTTAGTAAAAAGCTTAGTATAAGGACGGAATCAGCTTGTACCTTTATACCAATTAAATGTTTGAGCCCCTTTATGACAAGCAATAAAGTGGGACGTTTTTACTAAACCACAATTACAGATTAAGTGATGTTTTTGATTATTTTCGAGTGAAACGAGAGATTCTTTGGTAGACTCTTGGAAATGCACATATACATCAAACTTTGATATCACCTATGGAACATAGTCCGCAAGGCATCAAATTATCTGGTCGTATTAGGAATACGATGCTACGATACAATATAGACAGTGGACACGTCTGCCGTATCCCTAAAGACTTGTACAGATGTAGTGAGAAATGACTTGCCTTCGGAAACGTTCGTCAACGTCATGCTGTTTCAGTCTATCTCACTGAGACTGACAGTAATAGCTGTCATGCTACTTCAGTCAGACTCGGTGACACGGCCTGAAACAGCATGTGTTTACGAACGTTTCCGAAGGCAAGTAATTTCTCACTACACCTGTAAGCTAACCAACCACCTCGTTCCACAAAACCGACTTCAGTGTGACTATAGACTAAGAAAAGGATGGAGAGATATACCTACGCATTTATTTGCTGTCACGGTCATACATTTTTCTTTTGCTATTCTACCTTACGTTCTACATTCAATTAATTCAGGAAGACATCCCTTACTTAATGAAATATGTGATTCAGGTAGGTAGTTATCTCTTATTTAATCAGAAAATCCAAAAGTCGATTAATATGAGTCGTTGATGAATGACTATCACGCCTAAGCCTTAGGTGATGAAACTGATGAAATTCAATCGCGACGGCCATATTTTAACCGCGCATTAAAATGGAACGTAAAACAAACTGTAAGAGGCGGGGGATGCTGTATCAACTGCGGAGATCTTAAGCAGTGACATACAGGTACCGTGGATGAAAAGCAATACTAAAAAATATACTGTATATTATATTTGGCTTTCAATCACTTGTACCTAGTCTTGTACCTTGTACTTTCAATATAAGCCAAAATCAAAACAACGATCTCATCGAATGAAAACTGAGTAGGTATAGGAATAAGTATTAACCATACTATAATAACAGGATGCTAGACAAGGAAAGGGAGGAAAGGCAAATTTAATGTTGCTGCCCATCATCAATCTTCGATAAATAAATGGTCAATGACAATGACACTTCAATCCCTTAGCCAACTCTTACGACACCCACGGGAAAACTTGGGGTGGTGACAAATGTATTCTTACTGCCGTCACCACACGGCAACGGCCGTAATATAAAAAAGGGCGTATCTGAGTATTAATTAAGGTTACCTAAGATATAGTACTTAATTGTTATAAGGAAATCTTGTAAAGGGTACATTGTGCCCCTTAATGTAGACTAAGACTAATTAGTAATATACATAATTACACATAAGTTATTGTAAGAATGTATATTTTCAGCAACCACGTCATATCCAAAGCCTCCCACCTAGTAACACACAATTTAACACTTAGTCAAGCAACATCAGGGATTGTTAAGCAATGGCTGGAACCTTGAATCTTAACCGTCAGGCGCGAAATGAGAATAAGTTTTGGCGGAGCCATCACATAAATCAGAACAGTGGTTCCACACTGGTGTAGCTCAATTAAAATACACCTATCAGATGTACACTTTACGGTAGGCGTTATTTTTTTACTTTTTTAAGATAACCCAACCTTTTTAAATGCCTTTGTCAACTGTTTATTTTCTTTTTCGACTGTCTCATTACGGGTTCGATTCTATTGAAGTTGTTTGTACTGGCACGCGTTACGAAAATCAATTGATAGCTATCTCATGATGAACGGAGACCCTATTGTACTGTTAAGATGGTTGGATTTCTACACAAAAAATAATGTTGGATTATTAAATTATTGCATATTATTATGACATCAATACCTATCTATAGTGTGCATCCATTGTATACTTTCATTTAATTATAATAGAGAAACTTTATATATTTTGAAATACCTTTGCTAAGAAATATAATTTTTTGCGTAACTTCTGTGGTAAACAATGTTTTTCTATTAATCTTGCGAAAATTATTAAGTAGAATATTTGAAAGCATAGGTATAGATGCACGTATTTTTGTGTAGTATTAGTGTGTAATAAAATAATACACATTTGATTTTTACTTCGAAATCAAAACATCTTAATTGCACCTATAGCATTAATGAGGTTAGAAGAACAAATATCACAGTTAATAAATAGTTATTATTGTTATTGTCACGAGACACCGATATTATTTATTGAGTAATAAATTGTCCTTGGTCCCGAATACATTTTCATACCATTCGGGGTTGAGACCCTAGGCCCGTGGGGTCCCAATGCTATCCAGCTCTACAAAGAACTCGCCAAAATGCTGGTCGACACCACCGGTGACCGAAGAGCTGGTAGCTTCAAAGGATTAGTATTGCCATACAGCGGGGAAATGCTGCCAGCATTCTCGGCACCATGCCAAGGGGGCCCCATTTTTTAGATGTATTTTAGGTTTATTTAGTTTTAATTTGTTAGTTTTAATTTAGTGTTATTTATAAGGTTTTTTATTTACCTATTTATTATGTAATTATTGTTGTTTGTATTTATCTACCGAATAAACTTGATATATTCTTTATTGAGTAATAAATGCAAATTTCGATATCTACCACTCTTGCATGATTAGGCACTGAGTTATTTAAATAGCTACGTATGAACTATCCAAGAATTTATATATTTTTTCTAACAAACGGTATAATTTGAAATTCACAACTATACAATACCAGCTATTAAATCTCGATACGGTTTCGGTAATTGTCGGCAATTAACCGATTCGTTTATCAATTCAGGGCGATACAGTTACGGACGCTCGTGCGCCCAATCGATTACAATCGGAACTGAACCGATTTAACGATTCGTAATCGGTAATGATGTGAGACCGATGGTCTTTTACGAGTTTTGGGGTTAATGTCTTACATTGTAAGATATTTGCTGATGATGCAAATATGAACGAGATAGGTAAGATATTGACTATTTAGCTAAGTCGGGTATATAGCTTTTTAATCCATTTGATTTATTGTGGTGGCATAGAACATTAACCTAATTCTGAAACGTAAAAAAAATATTATAGTAACTTTAAGCTGTCTCCGAAACTTACTGGATCGAGGTTCAAAACTTATTAATTTTAATAATTTCTCATCGTCTCCTTCTGGAAATATTCATCATCATCATCATATCAGCCGAAAGACGTCCACTGCTGAACATAGGCCTCCCCCAAAGACCCACTCCCACAATGACCGGTCCTGCGCCACCCGCATCCAGCGGAGTCCTGCGACCTTCACCAGGTCATCGGTCCACCTTGTGGGGGGCCTACCCACGCTACGCCTTCCGGTACGTGGCCGCCACTCAAGAACCTTCCCCGCCCCAACGGCCATCGGTTCTACGCGCAATGTTCCCCGCCCACTGCCACTTCAGTTTAGCGATTCGGAGAGCTATTTCGGTTACTTTGGTTCTGCTGCGGATGTCTCATTTTTAATCGATCACGCAGAGAGACTCCTAGCATAGCCCTCTCCATTGCCCTTTGGGTCTGGAAATATTATTGTAATTTTTTTATGTATGAGTGAGCATTCTATAATCAAATTATTGATCTATGGCGGTATAAAAAACGATTTGTAAATATATTCACAAGGATTAGGTACAGATAATTTAATACTGAAGACTTTAATTCTAAACATAAACATGATTATAGGCTCATCAAGCATAAACCGTACATAAATAACGTACAGTCCAGTGCAAGATTTAAACACGGGCGCGGAGGGCGATTACGATTTGCTCGCAAGCAATCAATGAGCGTGATATTTTGACGTTTCATTAAACGGCCGACATCTTCATATCTCGCCGGAGGTTATTTATGTAGTCCACTGTACCCCCGGGCAGGTTTCGCATTGAGCTCGGTATGTCTTTATTGTTTATTC